>SDVV010039050.1:0-10669 GCA_016164225.1 Gammarus roeselii | reverse complement strand
CTCTGCTTATTTTTCTTGAAATTAATGGTCTAATGTAATGCTTGCATCTGTCTCCACATATTAAAAAGTGGAGAGTAGAGGATGTCCTCCAACATGTCCATCGGTTGGTCCTTACTCTTCAACCCTAGTGTTAAGTTAATATTAAATTCACCCAGGTAGCAAATGTTGTCTTCAGAACAGCTCACGCTGACGAAGACTTGGTACGTATCATCTGTGTATTCTGATATTTCTGTTATTCTGTCAACATGTCATTATACCTAAATAAATTTTAAATCCCCTTAAATCCCTACATTTTCAAGATCATAGAACTATATTTTTGTTCTGTCGATTTCAACATTAATTTAGTCAATACACTTCAACGTCCCCAAATTGACCAATTTATATGCCAGTTGACTGGCTTAGGCTTCTCAACATCGATAGTCATACGCACAAGGCTGCCTCTCTAACAGTTTTTATTTTTTGATCAAATTTGGTGTAATTTTTACTCCAGCGATTGCCGCTTGCCTGGTGTGTTGCCTGATCACTTCCCCCACCATTTTTGGTATCAGTTTTGCCTGTACAAATCCCGATCGCTTTTTAGACCATTTAATTATGATTACTGGTTCGAGAGTTAAATTGGATCGGTTTTGCGTTTATGTATCGACGTAATTTATGCTCACAAAACCCGTAGTGCTGCTCGCACACTTCTGTGGGATAAACTCTAGGGATTTAATTTTTTTTTCCATTGAACAGAAAAAAACAATGGCCGAAAAACGGATTCTCGTGGATCACCGCTAGGTGGAATTATGTTATAGCAAACAAATACAGGTTATTCAACTGTTGAATAATATTTTTGTAGCTAATTGTTAGATATTTACCAATAAGGGTTATTATTCAATTAGGCAAAATAAAATCAAATGATGACCTGTGTATTTTCTCCCTGACCGATGTCAATGCGATAAATAAACATCTTATATTTTGAATGTCGGGAGGTTGTTATGGAGTTTGTCATGTAATTTATTTTCTTCTATTACATATCATCAACAGAAGTAAGGAATTTGATGTTTGCTTCAACGTTCTCAGTCTTGCCCGTGATCTCACTATTTTCATGTTCGGCAATATAACTATTTATTTAGAAATTCAAATATTTTAAATTAAAAATTAAAATTGGCAAGCCACATTAGCTTAATCGAGCTTATTGTTGATATTAATAATACTAATAGAACGCGTTTTGGTTTCCATATAAGTGTAATACAACCTTTGCAATTACCCATCTATTATCTGACCTACTTCAATCATTTCACGGAAAATTTATAGCGTTTTTCTCTTCCTTGGCCGGCGTAAGTCATGTGATACAATTGATGCGTATATTTTGTCAGCTAAGTTGCAAGCATATGATAATTTTACAAAACGGTAGCTTCCCAGTATATAGTTTTTTGCTCCTTAGAGACCAATATGTACTGAACAACGACAAAAAATCTGAAGTGTGGATAATATCAGTAGGTGTTCCTCAAGGATCAATTTTGGGCCCCCTTCTTTTTCCTAATCTTATAAATGATTCCTCTTCTACTAGCTAATGATGCTGCCTTCTATGCCCAATCTGAAAACTTTGACCAGGTCATTGTTCCCAAATAATCTATCCTATTAGTTGGTACAAGGTTGTCGAATGCAAACGAAATTTCGGCATTCGAAATTTCCCGTATAAACAACAAATCTATCCCACATGACAATCCAAGTTGATTGATTTTCCTGAGAAGTTAATTTAATGGAAAAGTAATGAAGAATCGTGAAATCCGGAATGAACTCTAAATTGTAAAGCTCGGATCTATTTTGCAAACGTTCGACCCTTGATACATGTGTCTGAATTGGTTTGTCGGTTATTATACCTTATTCCACTAATATTGCTCCAAAGTTACCCACATTCTACTCAACATTTCGTTCACGAGAATTAACTTTACCTGAAGATAAGCTCGCGTTTTCTCGGGCCTGGCATTATTTTTCCTCCTGTTTCATGGGCACCACGGGATCAGTAACTTGAGCTGGAGAGGGTCTCAGGCTGCCCTTTGTCTCCTCACTAACACCTCACTAAAATGGGCTGGCGAAGAGAGGAATTGTTAGAACTTCGTGAAACATCTGACGCTCCCTGACATATTTGGATAGTTGTTACTTTGTTCGACACTATTATTAGGAGCTAATTTGTTCAAAATCTACTGAAACATTGTTGAAAGAGACAATAAGAATTGTGTAGAAGTGAAAAATATATTATACGCCCCCATAAAGTTATTAGCATGACGAAGCTCTACTCCTAGTACATTTATTTAGTTGTGAAATTGAAGGTTAGGTTTGCACTAAGAAAATTGTTCTCGTCCAGTTGTTTTTGATTAATAATTAAGGAAAAATTATAGTCACCACACTATATTATGCATTCAAATGTACTGAAAAAGATGTTACCTTTGATTTCTCCAACAAATATTCAAAGTATGATGTCAGTTTCAAACCCGTGCTGCCTTATTTTATTTACATTTACAATCGGAACAAAACGGTTTCATGGATTAGATAAATTTTGTAAGGCCTCTTATTTCCAAATCCAGTAACAGATTACTGAGATCACAATTTTTTTTCATAACATTCTCCGTGATGCCATTTTATTGCATTTTTTAAACATTTTCAACAGGCTTCCCGTCAATTAAATCCTTGGTTCTTGAGATAATGTAGGCGCCGTCATACATATCTATTTACCCTGCACGATATAGATAAATTTTACAAAGTTTTTGCAATGTGTCACTAATACATGGTCAGCTTATAAATTAAATAACATGGGAATTTATTTATATTGAATTTTTTTCAATTGTGCATTCAATTATTTCCCAGTTGTTAATATATAAAGTAGTCACGATCATTTGGTCGGTGACATGGACATGGAATGCGGCTGTGTAGTTCCGAGGTGACCCTGGCATCGTTTGTTTTGTTGTTTCATCGCGTGTTAGTGTGACTGACATATTGACAAGGTAATAATGATGGTGGCCCAATGACAGGTATTGAATGATCAACTAACCTGATAAAAAATCCCCTAACAAACAGTAATATATTTTCATCGATAATCCGTAAAAAATATTTGTTTGTGGACTAATGCATGCAAAATTGTTGCATTCATTTTCTAGAAATCTACAGGAAATTTTTTTAGTTGTGCATACGAACAGTACTAGGGCCTTTATTCTGTCAAAGAAAGTAAATGATACTATGTTCGTATACCCGCACCACGTATGTAGAGTGTTTCTAATGTACAGTGTTTCTGTTTTCTTCCTTTGGAAACAATGGTTAACCTTTAATGGAATCTTACATCACTTTGAATACATCATGTTTGAACAAAGTCGAACAGTAATCATTGTAATTGTCCAATGTTAAAATATGAAATGATATCAGTGTAAATATCGCAGATCTGCAATGTACAGATTTACGAGGCCTCTTTTATTATTTAGCAGAATATGTCTGAAAACTTCTCACGTACGATAAGACTAAATTCATTCACATGAAGACTTTTGAGATATTATTGTTCTCGTTGTGAGAAGCAGAGGCATAGCGTGACTGCTGGCGAGAAAAGGAGGCCAGTGATGAATTTTACGACTGGCCCAAATCACTGCTCTGGGCCTGACCCCAGGCAAACTGTTGGGGTCACGAATAAGGGGGCGCCGACCTGCAAATACATGAAACAAAATGTGGAACTCAATCTCGTCTACCAATGCTTAAGAGGAAGTCATCTCGACGCAATGACTGCAATTAGTGACTGTTACTTCTGCCACTTAATAATTGTCCCTACATCATTGTTAATGTCATTGTATTTATTACCGAAATTTCAACAAGAGGCCGGAGACCCAAAGTGAACTGAACCTTTCTGTCATTGAGCCTCACAATAGTTTGTAATCAATTCTGCAATGTGTAACCAAATGCGATTTAATAACGATGTTATGTGGCTGCCTTACCTGATCATTGTTAAATAACGCCAGTCAGAGACTGGCATCGGCTGTTCCTACAGCGAGTTTCAGAAGCTGATCTCGGCTGTACCTTGCTGATTAGCGACGTCCAAAGACTGCCGTAGGCTATTCATTTCTATTCAAAGCGAACCTATTGTCCTAAAGTATCATTCTGGCCTTGACGGATTCAGCATGCAAGCTAGAAATTCTGAGAGGGACGACGCTCCAAGATGCTTGGTGGATTATATATTCGTGACCTGACGATGTATTGCTGATATTACACAGCTCCTTATACGAAATTAATTCATTGATTTAATAGTCAGCTAAGAATTTGAAGGTGTCCGCTTTAAAACGACCAACGCGCGGTTAAATGACTACATATAACAAGTCCCTTTCCATCATGCTCGTTTATGTTGGAGCAGATATGTTGATACAAACGAACAGCAGTGTGAATCACGGGGCCAAGTGACGTAGCGAAGATCAGAGTTTAAATATGGGACAATTCTTTGCGTGACTTGAGCTTCTTTTCATTGAAACAAATATACGTAATTCCGTAAATTGTACTTAAATGGAAACTACACTACAGCGCTATTTATTGTACAATATTTGTTCGAACCTATGTAGGATTGTTCATAGCATTTCACGGCCACCATCTGTCATGCAGTACCACTAAAATAACACAGATTCAGTGAGCAGGTTTTTTAGTTACCCTCCAATAATTTTATACTTGCATCATAGTAAGTACAGATATAGGTATTATCCGCTGGTGCCTGTACACTTTGTATTTCAGCCTAGCTGGGCGTAGATGCCCTGATATTGCCCAATTTGCTGGCCACGCGATGCCTGGCCTATAAAGGGACGCCAAAATGAGGGATTCCCGACGCTTAAGTAGAATTGATGTTAGGAGGCCCAGGCTTCCGGGCCGGGAACAGAAGTGAGGGAAGGAAGATAACGGTTTCCGCGGGAATTTCTTTATACATTTTTTTTGGTACACTGAATTTATTTGTCTCATAGTGTGAATCTACCAGTCGTGCATGTTATTCAATCAATGAGTTGTCTGATATATGTTCTGAACATCAGAAGGTATTTGGATTTGAAGATCCACTGTCGTCATGCACAAATTATATCCAATCACTGATGAGTATCGTCAGTAGAAACGTATACATTCAAATGAGGCTAGATTGGAGTATTATGAATGTAATAATACTCAGCGTGAACCCAGCGTGAACACGAATATAAAACTAACAAATGAAGCTAACTAAAGTTGAATGACATAACAATTTATTACACTTATATTAGGACGCGTGTTCAAACTTCAATAAAGGGAAGACGTTGTAAACAATTTCATATGCAACATTCCGGGTGTGATATTAGTAAAGGTCTGTAAAATAATAATTATAGTACACTTGATAGTTGACCGTTAGTAGCGGTTCCGCCAGCTTATCAGGTTTGTTCCGCCAGCTAATCAGGTTTGTTCCGCAGGCTAATCAGGTTTGTTCCGCCAGCTGATCAGGTTTGTTCCGCCAGCTAATCAGGTTTGTTACGTCAGCGAATCAGTTTTTTCCGCCAGCTAATCATGTTTGTTCAGCTAGCGAATCAGGTTTGTTCCACCAGCTAATCAGGTTTGTTCCGCCTGCTAATCAGGTTTGTTCCGCCAGCTAATCAGGTTTTTTCCGCCAGCTAATCATGTCTGTTCAGCTAGCGAATCAGGTTTGTTCCGCCAGCAAATCAGGTTTGTTCCGCGAGCTAATCAAGTTTGTTCCGCCAGCTAATCAGGTTTAATATAAACTTTGACTGGAGTTCTTACGGTTCATGGATTACTGTAATGTTGTGGTTTAAGCTGTCAGCATTGAACGCTTTTGACTCGATTGTAGCTATCCAAGTCAAAAACACACCCGAACAAGTTGGCCAACGAACAACCAAGGGGAAAATCTTACAGAGCATTGTTGCCTTATAATTTGCGGTTGTTCAATAGAAGTCATGTTCATCCGTAACCGGAAACTGTTATTGAACGCCATTGCTTGAAACTTAATCCGTTCACCCGTAAAACACACTCGCCTCAAGCGCTATAAATCTATTTTTCCAGATGTCAACATAAACTTCTTATAATGAGATTGTATGTTTTTTATTAAATTTTTTATGATTGTATTTACATTGCTATACGCTTCGAGGAAACAGGCCTACTTTTATATTGCTATACGCTCTGAGGAAATAGTCATTATTTTAGGCCTACCTAATAACGAACCATCTCAATGCAGGGAGGTCGAAAAAAAAACGGGAAATACCCATCAGTGTGGAGTTGAGTATAAATGGCAAGTTACCACAATCAATGCGGGTTCGTACTGCACTTTTTCCGTATTTCAGGTTAGGAAACAAATATTTATTTATGGGAAGCAATTGGGATGTTGAAATTCATTTATCATGAATTTATTTAATTAAGAAAGTAGAGTGGGTTGGTCTGATTTTATCACACCTTATTCCAAAGTCAAAGCCTGGAAGAGATCTAATTATGATCACCTAATACAGCGGACTGCCCACATGACTGGATATTTTTTAGATGTCGATTACCTATAGATTTTCCTATGAGGATATGCTCAAATGCTACAATAAATGTTTTATCTGGGGTCGTTGGAAATATTGTTCAAGGAATAGGAATCTTCTACTGATCATGATGGTTCCTAACCATGACAGGATCACTGTTGACAAGTTCTCGGCCGCATGCTACCAGAGAAGACGGAAATACAAGCGGTTTCCAATAATAGTTACGACACGTGGGGTTTCCAAGATTCTGAACGAAGTCGGTTATCATAAAATGATTCGTCAGAATGAAAGCACGAATCCCCTCACAGAATCTGAGGAAAATCAAGGAACGCAATCAATTCAATCCTTACGTATTTTTTCTTAGTTGATGCGACTTGTTCGTTATAAGTTTAATGTTTAGTGCTTAACAGTTCAGTACGTCAACATATCATTTATAAATATCACTTTTGTACGTAGATAAAATACCAATATCTAGATAGTGATCAACAAGTATTAAAACTACAACTATCAGATGTTCATCAGATCACCATCAGATCATCTAGCAGACTTACCAGTAATCACGGTGGATCAAATCAAACTGGCTAAAAAAGGGCAAATTGTTCCGTCAATTTTTCTATACGTCAGGAAGTAGATAAAGTTCATCCCCGTCAAAACGTCTTTACACTTGTATACCTTGAATGTTGTTTGTTGACCTATCTATGAAGTTAATCCCCGTCAAAACGTCTCTGAACTTGTATACCTTGTATGTTGTTTGGTGACCTATCTGCCCTACATTTGCGGAAGAATCCGACTGCGGTTTTGATACTTGGTTCGTACTTCAATTTTGAATTTAGGAAAATACTGAAAAAATCGCTCATTTTTTTTTAATAATTACACATTCATAAACCGATTGGACAGTTTATCATTGGAACGTAGTTTTTCCACTTTCTACAAGGATATGAATAATGACATGATGTGGGTTGACCTTATAATATCACGTCTCTTATACAGCAAGCTCTTCATGCACATCAACGATCCAAATCACGAAAAAAAAGTTCAGTTTGTAACTTGACTTCGGCCACGTTGACTTTTACGATCCCAGGTGCAGTTGAGCATCGGCCGTAATATTTATGGCCAATACTTGGCAAACTATAATAAAACAGGAAATGGGGCCCCATTTCCGATGCCATCACTTGCAGGCTCTTGCAGGCTTCACTTGCAGGCTCCACGACCGGCTGTGCAGCGCATGGTGTACCACTACAGGCTCGAGTAGCTCGTTGCCTGCCTTTGTAAGCGTGACTCAATTTTGTGTGTTGAGGAAACTTCTGAATTTCCTCATCCGACAGCTGAGAGTAATTATGTTCCAAGGATTGAACGACTATTTTCCCCTTAAAATTGAATTAGTTCAACACTTTTGTTACTAAGCAATCTGAGGTCGAAGAAGAAGCTTTTTTTTCACCGCTGATGACATCGGAAATCGAATTGCGCCACATGATAATACGCTTTTAGGCGCACTTATGCAATGCCTCAAAGACCAATTCAACTTTATCCTCATGAATGACGAGGCTGGTTCTGTTATCTACTGTAATGACATGGCTGGTCTTTTTATCTGATGTAATGACATGACTGGTCTTTTTATCTGCTGTAATGACATAGCTGGTATTGTTATCTGCTATAATGGCAAGACTGGTCCTGTTATCTGCTCTAATGACATAGCTAGTCATGTTATCTGATGGAATGACATAGCTGGCCCTGTTATCTGCTGTAATGACATAGCTGGTCCTGTTATCTGCTGTTATGACATGGCTGGTCCTGTTATCAGCTGTAATGACATGGCTGGTCATGTTACCTGCTGTAATGACAAGGCTGGTTCTGTTGTCTCCTGTAATGGCATGGCTTGTCCTGTTATCTGCTGTAATGACATGACTGGTCCTGTTATATGCTGTAATGACATGTCTGGTCCTGTTATCTGCTGCAATGACATGGCTGGTCCTGTTATCTGCTGTAGTGACATGACTGGTCCTGTTATCTGCTGTGATGACATTGCTTGTCCTGTTATCTGCTGTAATGACATGACTGGTCCTGTTATCTGCCGTAATGGCATGGCTGGTCCTGATATCTGCTGTAAAGACATAGCTGGTCCTGTTATCTGCTGTAATGACATGGCTGGTCCTGTTATCTGTTGTAATGACATGGTTGGTCCTGTTATCTGCTGTAATGACATGACTGGTCCTGTTATCTGCTGCAATGACATGGCTGGTCCTGGTATCTGCTGTAAAAACATGGCTGGTCCTATTATCTGCTGTAATGTCACGGCTGGTCCTGTTATCTGCTGTAATGACATGGCTGGTCCCGTTATCTGCTGTAATGGCATGACTGGTCCTGTTATCTGCTGTAATGACATGACTGGTCCCGTTATCTGTTGTAATGAAATGTCTGGTCCTTTTGTCTACTTTAATGACATGGCTGGTCCTGTTATCTGCTGTAATGAGATGTCTGGTCCTGTTATCTGCTGTAATGACATGGCTGGTTCTGTTATCTGCTGTAATGACTGGACAGGTCCTGTTATCTGCTGTAACTGGGAGGCGATAAATTAATAACATTACTTCCGGAGAGTGACCAGGACGAATATTTTGTTCCGTTAACAGGAAATGTGTTATAGCCCATGTGATGAAAGTTAATTAAGCCCCATGGAGGTAAACGGTTTCCACTAATAGCAAGTTAAGCTAATTTTATTGGCTGTGTCTATGCTTCATATAAGGGCAAGACAACATAAACGATCTTCAAAATTTGTGTGTTTCATTTTCCCAGTAAATTAATAATTAAATATAAATTATTGTTCTACTAAATACATTTATAATGTTGGCAGTTCATCTGTCAATGACAACATACGCACAGCTCGCCATTAGGATAAAACAGTTGGAAACAATGCATTTATAACCAACAGTGGACCACAAAGAGCTGTAAATACACATTTGCAGCATAACTAGTTTAAACTAAAAGTTCTTTAATTGGAGCATAAACAATCCTGAAAAGACATCACTCCCGGGTTCAGTTCAAGGAAATTGGGTGATTGTTTTCCTACCACACAGTACCGTTACTAGCCCCACCCATAAAGACTTGGAAGATCATTGATGATCATTGATGGCTGCTAATTGAAGCTGTAATAAGCCATGCAAATGCTAATAAAAGCTGCGATTAGCAATACAAATGCTAATAAGACCTGTAATTGCCAATGCAAATGCTAACAAATGTTGTGATTAGCGATGCAAATGCTAATAAAAGCTGTGATTAGCAATACAAATGCTAATAAGACCTGTGATTGCCGATGCAAATGCTAACAAATGTTGTGATTAGCGATGCAAATGCTAATAGAAGCTGTGATTAGCAATACAAATGCTAATAAGGCGTGTGATTGCCGATGCAAATGCTAACAAATGTTCTGATTAGCGATGCAAATGCTAATAAAAGCTGTGATTAACGAATTACATGTCCTTTCCCGACTACGTTCAAGTAGATACGATGCTCGGAGACATTCCATTCTAGCATGCTGTTGGTGTGACATCGAAGAAAAAGTACTACGAAGCTTTTCAATAAAATCATATCAATTTTGTACCCGTAAAGGTCAGACTCCTAGTATCTCTAACGACTTATCTGAACAGGAGAGAAAGTTTGTTTGAACCCTATCCTGACAGACCGGACCAATCGCACGAGCCTGACCACAATTTTCACGTTAGCAATTACGAGTGGAAGAGCCAGCAATAAAATGAGTGCTGCCGCGAAATGGTCCCGTATAGCATAGACGTTGCCTGCTTAATGGAGTCCCGTTGGAAATGAGCTGCACGCAGAGGCACCCAATAGACGGGATACCGGAAATCAATGAAAGGCTACATCTGCTTGAACTTTGGTCGATGGAGTGACCTGCCGGTTAAGGGTAATTATTAATTACGACTGGATGTGCTCTTCTTGAAAATAAGTACGATCCCACACGCAAGCTTAGCTCGTTACTGCACGATCACGCACGCAAGCTTGGCTCGTTACTGCACGATCACGCACGCAAGCTTGGCTCGTTACTGCACGATCACGCACGCAAGCTTGGCTCGTTACTGCACGATCACGCACGCAAGCTTGGCTCGTTACTGCATGATCCCACACGCAAGCTTGGCTCGTTACTGCACGATCACGCACGCAAGCTTGAC
>SDVV010039049.1:0-10669 GCA_016164225.1 Gammarus roeselii | reverse complement strand
AATAAATTTACGGTACGGCTGTGGAACGGTTAAATGTTCGATAGATGAATGCCATCGTAAGTACCCTCATGGGTTTGTGGTTAAATATCTACGCACTAGTGTTCATTTTCATAATAAGGGAAGTATCACAAGATAGCCCGTCTTTAGTTTTAGTGGCCTGAAGTGTGTTTACGCGAGAAATATATTCCCTTATCCTTTAAAATACGCTAAAGTGTGAATCAGGAAACACAAACTTTCTCCTAGCGGCCCACGGCAACTGCCAGAGAGGCACAGACCTTGAGCGACAGGTGCAGCCATTAATCAATCGAGAGTGGTCCCTTCCACGACAGCAGACGAAGAAATGGAAGGACAGCATGATCTAGGGAAGAAATGAAGCGAAATGACGACTGTTATAACATATGTATGTATATATATATATATATATATGTATATATATAGCTTAGTATGTCATGTTGCGTCATATTGTTAACGTAATAGAGCGCCGAGCTCATAATCAGATACAGCTCCTTGAGACCATATCTTCTCAGGCCCGAACAAATCATTATTCATTGTATCGTTGCTGGCCACGAGAAGAAGGATCTCTTACCTTTGCAGCGCTACAAACAAGTGAGGAGCAGCAGAGCCGGGGGAGGCCAGTACAGCCATGCGCGCCAGTTTAATATTGAGAACAGCTACGTTAACACAGGTATAGGAACTGGAATTGTGCGCACCATTGGCTATCACATGAAACATCCGTATGAATGACAAAAATGGATAAATTATAGAACAGCGCACTAAACAACAAAGAAGCAACACATCCAGACAGACACACACCCCCGCCTACACACACAAACACACACCCACCCCAACCCATCATTCCAGCATCACAGCAATATATATATATATATATTTATTTATATATCAAAAGGGGGGGCTGGAGGTGGCGCATCCAGCAGGTAGATCCAAAATTAGGATACCAACATGTTACAGGAGAACCTACCCTAACCTAAACAAATTCAAACAGAACATCACCCAGAAACTCCGTAAGCGACCCCTTTGAATGCAGCCCGAGAATCTGACCACCACAAAACCTGGAAGGCTGTTTTACAACTGAACACATCGTGCCCTAAAGAATCTCCTCTTGATGTACAAGCCGGCATGAAAAGCTTATAGGGATGGCCTCGTGTTCCCGCATCAGGAGCTCTCCGAAAAATACCTCCAAGGTCGGCGCCACCGTCCAACCTGTAGATGATCTTCCAGTATTTAATAAGGGCCGCCCTGAGAAACCTTCCTCTTATAGAAAACAAGCCAAGTCGCTTCAGTCAGGAAAGTAATCCTATTCAGCCAAACCATCCACACTTCTTGTCCATCTCTGCACTGACTCGAGCAATCTCAAATCCCCAAGAAAACCCACATTCCACACCGACTAACAATAATCCATGAGAGGCCTGATGTGTATCACAAAGAGGGACACCATGTAGTGAGGACTACGGCAAACGGTGGATCTCAGCAGGCTGTTGGCCAAGCCTGAAGCCTTACCCACCACCTCACTGACATGATTGTGGAATTTCAGTTTTACATCAACCACCACATCAAGGTCCCTGTGGGATTGAACAAACTTTAATGGAATCCCACTCAAATAGTACAGAGCCAGCGGATTCTCATCAGTCCACTCGGCAAACCTAAACACCAAGACGAAGCAACTGCGCTAACTCTGTCTAAATCCAACTGCAAATATGACACACCAGCAACTGCTGACTTTCACCCTCTTGTACCGGAGGTACAGCTTGTAGTCGTCACCAAATGCTTTAAAAGAACACAGCACTCTATTTGTGATGTGATTAACGTGGGTCAGAAATAACACACGAGCCCAGCACCGAACCCTGCGGCACACCACTAACCACCTCTCTCGGTTCACTACAACACATCAACAGCAACCCTCCAAGAACGAATCCAGCCAAGCAAAATGCCCACCTCCCTCAGCTTGTGAATCAACACATCATAAGAACCCACATCGAATGCCTTTGAAAAATCGATCAGCATAACATCCACAACAAAGTCATCATCCACCCAGTCTGAAACATCCGAATAAGCCAAGAGAAGCTGATTCCCGGTAGACCGAAATCCAAACTGGTGAGGGGAGAAAATCTCATTACTCTCAAGAAAATCGACCAGACCGGACACAATAATGTTTTCCAAACTCTTGCAGCACACAGAGGTCAGACTGACAGCGGTAGTTCAGAGGATCATACTTTGACTTACCCTTAAACAAGGGAATCACAATTGACTCCAGCCACAAGTTTGGAAGAACTCCACAAAGTAATGACCTTTGAAATAGAATTAACAAAGGCCCCGACAGAGCACCCGCACAACTCTTCAGAAGCTTTGGATGTAAGCCATCGGGTACCATTGCCGACGAAGCGTCTAGACTAGAGCCAACAACACGCTAACACCTGAGCATGGCAACGAAACCAACTTTAAACGTGTTCAAGACGCGTCACGCTTGTAGGCTAAGCGCTCATCGAGAGGGAAAAACCTTTATTTGGAGAAGATTCCAAACTAAAGGGAGGAATCAAGTCAATTCTAGAAGAATATCATATGAGTCATCATAATTCTTCATCAGTTTCTAGTGTCCAGCACATTTACAAAGAATCTGAATATGATCTTCGTTTACAATTGACCAAATGTAATGGGACGTAGAAAATAATTTGGGCTCAGATCGGGAACAACTTGCTCACTGTTTCAACTGTGCAGCGTTATGTCCATGATCTCACCACTATACTCCTGACCTTGAATCTTTTTTCAAATGAACACAAGTTTGAAATAATTATAAAGATGAGGTAAGATCATCAAATCAGATTAATTAACCTTATAGAGCTCATCACTACGTGTAACGGAGTAAACAGACCGTGTATAAACGGTAGCATGCAACTTTCTTTCCTTTGCGTCTGGCTTCTGATTACATGCAGTTGACATCGGCGCGGCACGTGATGTGGTCGTTGGTCGACTGTGCTCATATCTCGCATTACGCTTGACATCTTAATTCATCAAGTGCACCTACACGTAACAAGATGGTGAGAACTTCACTATTATTTTGCATTAGCAGCGTTTATTTCAACAACTGTTTTAATAATTTGTATTACATCTCCATGTGTTGCATTCATTTTTATTTATAAAAAGTTCAAAAATATGCGTGGCAGGATCCTGCTGATCAGGAAAGTTATTTTTATGCAAGTTAATCATTATATTGTCTAGCATTACAGTGAGACACTGGAATGCAGCACATTCAGTTTCGTCTTATGTGGTGCATTATAGAACCATGAACCAGTTGCTGGCTCCATTCACGATGACGTCAAACGCTAACACATCCATGTGACTATATAATCCGTACTGTATTGGAAAGCACTTTTAATTAGACGCTGGAACAAAATGCTCTCATTAAATCGCATTTATATTCATTCCTCATTTAATTAGATGCACTTGAAAATTTGACACGAAGCCACGTATTTGCATTGAGACGGCACTCTTCCAACCAAAATCCAAACGGTTGCCTATAGAAAACTCCGCCCAACCTTGCTGTAGTGTAGCTAGATCCCTAAGATGAGCGTACATGCCACGTGATAGGAACGTTTATTTCTCGGTAAATACTTTCGGTTAATATGGTAAAGGAAGGTAAATGATGTCCTTAGTCTGAAATAATTAAATTGCGATAGGTGGCCGGTGTGGAACGAGATCAACATGGGATTTATAGTTACAGTTATTACATTACATTGTGTGCGCCTCAAATGAAGATAGTGAATTGTCTCAAACGTGGATCAGAATAAGTTGAATGACCAACAAGTACAACAATTGAGTCCTCATTGAAAGTAGGTTGTGAGTCACCCAAGAGTACGAACAGTGAATTCACGCAGTACGAATAGTTGAATCCATGAATGCACCACTCAGCGAGAGAGAGACAAACTAAAATATTTAAACATATGATAACAAAAAGACTGTGGAGAATATATCGATTTGCCATATGGTAACATACAGGGAGTTTATAAAATGTTTAACAATTTAAACGCTTTTCAAAATCGACATTAGGTGACATTTTAACTCCAAATTAAAATAATATAATGTCAAAGAGTGGACTAAACATGTTTTATTGCATCAAATGATTAAAAAAAATCATATTTGAAATGGGACCCATTGTTATGGAACTCAAATCTGAACCCTTGAGATGAAGCTTGCAACTGTTAATCGAACTTTTAACAGAATGGTGATAGAAGAAGTGCAGATCACCATCCTGCACATTAAGTTTTATTATGGGAGGTACCATTTAAAAATGCTCATTGACTTATAAACATGTTAGGTTGTGTTCAGTCAAATTTTGAGTCTTGCATGAAATGGTCCAGTTTTGTTCATAGACACGGTACCCGTCAGTACTCAAATTTTGCGCTTCTGCTCTCCCGTTGCGCTTAGTATAATGTTTATTGCATCTATGCGTTTAATGGCAACACTTATTGCAATAGATGCCATAATGACGTAAGTGCTGATAACCACTGCTTTATCATCTGAACGCGTCAGCGACCAGTCACCGGTAACAAAGGTGGGCCAGAACTACTATCTAGTGACTATTATCACTCAGATTTTCGTGCATTTGATTGGATAAATTATTATGGAATGTCATTCGTTTGGGTGGCTTCGCACTGACGTGGAATAACAAATAGACGACGCGTCCTTGAATTACCGTTGGTTTATTGACCGAGATTCATTTCTAGAGAAAAGTTGAAATTACTACCATTAGCAATGTACCTAATAACAATGTATTTGGACCTATATGTTGATATGTTGTTGGGAAATCTGGTGGAAACGAACGTACATACATATTTGTTTCTACAAATTTATCCGGTTGCCATTAGCTGTCTTTAAATAGCCTAAAAGTTGGGTTCTAAAAGATAACTGAAAGAATGTGAATTTCATAATTTTTTTTATGGAGATAAATTTTACAAATTGTTATGTTACTCTGCTATCAAGTGACATCTTAAAAGATAAGCTCGGCTAGCGTGTATTTTCTGGATTTTTCAAAAATTTATAGATCCACTCGCGGCTATTACACTTGCTCATCAAATAAATCAAACATTCTAAAATGCCGTAATGCTGGAACCTCAGTATAGTATTTAACGATAATCTGTTAAGGAGGCTTTCGACAACCAAAACTCTGGTCATAGAGATAGTGGAAGTTTGTCGATCTTTGCAATGGGTCATGAGTCACAGAAGCCAAACCCCCTTCCCCGCTGCCCCCCTCACCCCTCTCAATATGAAGAAATGCACAGGGAAGATGTAAAAAGCCAGGTCTTACACCAGTCCATAGGATCAATAAACCTTGTGAAGAATCTCACTCAATTACCCGTAGTAAGCGTCGCCTGATCGCTTGGTCGACGTCATGTTCATTCTGACGTGGCCAGCACGTAATAAGTGCTGAGAAGACGCTTTACTTGTTCTACGTTGTCACAATTGGACTTCGCACTCACCATCTCCATAATCGTATTCTCGCATGGACAGTGACCTTCCTAATTTGTAATAGATGATTATAAGGTGTCACTATTCATAGCGCTGCACTTAGCTGCAGTTGGTACTACGAACATATGTTATTCGAATATATTTCTAAAATATTGCAAGCTGTTGAGTGAAATATCGAAATGCGTTCATAAACAGTTGTTCTGAAATATTTGTTAGAGGTGGCCCTGGAAAGCACAAGTCAAAGTAACACGGGAAGTGGGTAACCTAATAGTCTGAACGATTACTCAGTTATCACGTGGTCTGACGTCAACTAGTGTGCCAGAGACCGTGCTTCATCTCCAGTGCCACGCACGCGGGCAAAACTTGTAGATGACCAAATGGTGTTGAAAGCTCGAATGTATAATAATTTTAATATTATCCCCATTACATTTATATTTTGATTTCTCAAAAGTCACGAAATTGTTAAATTTTGTAGATTTTTCTCGAATTCCGTTATATCTCACACGAACAATATCTGAACTGCGGTAGAATTATCTCCAACTAATGCCTCGATTGGTTCATATCACTTTCTGGGTGAATGTTGCACCAGTTATATAACTGATCGTTTCTACGAGGGCATGAATCAGAAGATAATTACTTTGGAGAAAACAAATATAACAACAAAAGTTAGGTGTTTAACTATACGACATGACGTGCCATCCCCCGTTTTTTTTCAAGTTCCAATCTACCAATATGTAATTATCATTGGTATGTGGTTGGGGTGGCAAGAACAAAACTAGACCATGTTGCAAAACTAGCGATAAATGAACATGTTTTACAGATCCCAAAATACCATGTGGAAAGATCCATCATACAGAGTTCCGATGTATTTTGTGGCTAGTAAAAAAATACTATCCGTCGCTCTTTTCTTTATTATCGTTCATGCTAGGTCTAGTAAAAAATGATGAGTCGTTGCTGTTTTCTTTATTATCGTTCGTGATAGAGTTTGTAAAACTGATTATTCGTGGCGGTTTTCTATATTATCGTTCCTTGTAAGGCTAATATAAAAAAAAATCCGCTGCTGATTTTGTTATTGTTGTTCATGCTTAGGCTAGCAGAAAAATATTATTAGTTACTGTTCTCTGTATTATCGTTTTTGCTGGGCTAGTAAAAATTGATTGGTAGTTGACTTTTGCCCTTGTGTCATTTTCGTTATCATTAATTAGACATGAAAGAGAATTACAGAACATATGGAATACCGTTGCAACAGTTTATTACAACGATATTGTACAGTTTACTGTTATAATATTTCAGGGTACAAAATTGAAGTCCCTGTTTAAGCTATTTAGAGTTTCTGTGGTATTTACTCAACCCTAAAACACCTCAAAAATAAATGTATCATGATTTCTTAAACCTAGACATCAACTGGAATCAAACGCAGGGACAGTATAACAGTAGACACTATATGACAAAAGAGTCCTGTTAACATTGAAAAAAAAAACTTCAGGTATACTGCAAGGTTGTTCAGCTGTTAATTCATCTGCTCTTAACAAGGTTACAAGTTCAAATACGATTGCGAGACGGTGAGAAAACAATAAAGCGAGAATGAATCATTGTTGGGCTATTAAGATGATAGGTTTAACTCTTTCAGTCTTGACTTGAGGATTGAAAGGGAAAGATTCTGACGGTAAACAAAAGTTAGCGAGTTCCATATTGTAACACAATTGAAGTGGATACTGGATTTGGTTTTGGATCTTTTGTAACTGGGTATTACAAGGTTATTCGCATTTCTCGTGTAATGTTTTTGATCATAGTTTCTGTAAAAAGGTTTTGAACGCCTATAGGGCAATTTGGAAGTTATATTGATCTTCCTGTTTAAAGATATTCATGGCATTACAATTAAGATTAGTATGAGAATTGAATGGCAGGATACTTATAGCTCGAATAGCTTTCTTTTGCAGTATAAATAGTTAATCCATTTTATTTTTGTCTTTTCCATACAAGGCTTCGATTCCCTAAATTAAAAATGGCTGAAACAACGTGAATAAGAGGGTTTAGAGGACAGATTGGTTGAGGAATTTATTTAATATATGAAGAATTTCTATCGGTTTTCACAATTAAGGTGGTATGATGTCGATGTGATTTTTGAATAACAGATTTTTATCAAATTATACCCCAAGGAATTTAGTGCTGTCTATCTCATGAATTCTATCCTTTCCAATTTTTGAAAGTGGCAAATTTAATTTACGCCCATCTGAGAGTGATATGTAATTTTTGTTTTGCCATTGATTCCAATTTGGTTTGCAGTTAGCCACTTGTTAACATGATCGAGCTCCTTGTTAACTGAGGCAGATTCGTTTATGGTGATTGAAGGGATGCAAGTCGATAAGGTACTATCATCTGCAAACAATGTATACTTGAAAAAAGATGATGCGGTCACTATACCATTGATAAAAATTAGTTATAGCAGGGGCCCTAAAATAGAAACCGTGAGGAACACCAAAACTAATATTGAGCATAGTGGTGTGGATTCCAATCACAGTTACATATTGATTTCTGATGGGTAGAAATGCTGTGAACCAATCACTAGGTATTCATCGTATTCCATAAGTCTTCAGAATAACAAGATTGAATGATCAGCACAGTCAAAGAAGTTACGGAAGTCGAGAAATAGAGAGATTACAATGTAGTTTGAGTCAATGTTATTATAGGTACTGCAGATTATTTCATATAGTTTGAATTGTATTTTTATTGGCACTGTAGCCATATTGGTTCTCTTGAAGGATATTGTTTACATTCAAGTAACGGAATAGTTGTTTGTGGAATGTTTTTTCAAATATTTTGGAAAATAAGGGAAGGACTGAGATGGGCCAATAATTTCCTGTATCGTTCTTATCATCACCTATTAAGGACTTGTTGTTGTGGTAATTTACCTTATCATTTTATTTTTTCCCGACCGTTTTGAATCCCTTACACGTTTATTTTTTATCTACACATGTACCTTCTTTAGGGGTTTTGTAGCAGCTATTTTGTTTGACGTTTCGTCGAGTCTTCGTCAACGGAGGTAGCTACATAGAGATTTTTACCTTCAACGTTACTTATTTGATATTACTTCCCAATCTAATTTAGATGTACTTTTTTTCTTATTACATGCAAATGCGGAAATTCAAAGCAAGCAGTAACGGCCAGGCAGCGAAAACAAACCTGGAGGGGGGTGGGGGGGAAGAGGGTAATTCTAACCCACCTACCCCACAAAAGGCCCGCCCAGCCGCCGCGACAACTGCCACCATAAACCAGCATAACATGTGCATGCTACGGAATGCCTTCTAATGGTGGGAACATGTGGAATGTCCTCCACACAACAGGCGGTGGAAGCTCCTCTGCAGCGTTGAGCGTCACATCATGTACTTGTGCAAGAAAGTTTTCCCACACCTGGAGTTCCGTTATGTTCTTTGGCCCATGCCACCACAGGTGGCTCGACTTGAGCTTCCTCGTGTGGAGTTCTCGAGTTATCAAGTCAGCATGGTTTTGACTCGTATGAACATAATGCCAATTAGCATTGGAAACAATTTTCTTGATGTCTGTCTTCCTGTTCTGCATGTAAGCTTCTAATGAGCCTGCTGAGTGAATCCATCTCAGTGCCACTTGACTTTCTGACCACATGTGTTTTGCCTCAACATTCACTACCTTTTCATAGGCTTCATATACATATTTGATGAGCCTTGGTCCAAGTAGAGCTGCTGTCAGCTCCAGTCTGGTAACTGAAAGTGTCTTCTCGAGTGCAATTCGTCCTTTTGCCATTAATAGTGTGGTCTTACCTTCACTGACTCCATACACAGCTGCTCCATATGCTTCTATGGAAGCATCTACAAAGGTGTGTAGGGTCATTGACTTTCCTATCTCAGAGTTGCGTTTGACCGGATGTCACCCATCTTGGTGAACTCTCCCTTCAGCTTTTCCCATTTGATTGCAATGGCTTCAGGGAGATCTGCATCCCAATCTACCTTTGACTGCCAGATTTCCTTCATCAGGAACTTGGCCTTGATGGTGATGGGCGTCATTAATCCAGGAGGTTCAAATTATGCAGCTAATCCTCGGAGAATGATAACTCTCTGTTGGTTTACCTGATTCTAATTCCTTAGGAGCCACCATCAAGGTGTCCTGTACAGTGTCCCATCTGAGTCCTAATACTAGAACAGTGGGTCTGGCATCTGATTCATTTTCCCTTTCTGTCAGTTCCTTGAGTTCTGGGTCATTGGTAGCCCATTCACGGAGGTTGAGTCCAGCGTCACCCAAGATTCTCTTGGATGAACTATGAAATTTTCTCAGTTCTGCCTTTGTTGATGCACTTACAAGGAGGTTATCCACATAGATATTCCTCTTGATCTTGTCTGTAATACCCCTTTGTCACCATTTTTTTCTAAGTGGTGGTCAATAGTTGCGTTCAAAATGAATTGAGAACAGGCGACTCCAAAGAGGATTAGTCTGAAGCGATAGGTGTCTATGGGGCTGTTAGGATCCATGGGATCTCATGGCCTTAGAAATTTTGTGTAGCCTCTGTCCTGTTCATCCAAACCTACCATCAAGAATACCTTTGCAATGTCAGAACAGGAAGCTAGTGACCCCAATCTAAATCGCATCAACATCTGAGGTAAGTCTGGGATCATGGATGATCCTGGGTACAAACAATCATTTAGACTTACTGCATCATTATGAGTAGTAGTAATGTGTGCATTTTTCGCCCTAAAAATTGTGTGCATTTTTCGCCCTAAAAATTGTGTGCATTTTTCGCCCTAAAAATTGTGTGCATTTTTCGCCCTAAAAATTGTGTGCATTTTTCGCCCTGGAAATATGGTGTGCGAGAATCGCCCTGGATAATTAATGGCTCTATGTTTGTTATTTGTGAAGGATTTAATGAAGGAAAAAATAGGATATATGTTATTTATGAAGGAATTATGATATATGTTAATTGTGTAGGAATTAGGATGGTTAGATATTTGAATCTTTCATCGAATGTATTGGTTAGGACGTTTGTTATTTGTTTGTGTCTCGGACGCTGTACTTCTCTGATACTGTAGTTATATATTAGTGACTCTATGTTTGTTATTTTGTGAAGGATTTAGGATATATGTTATTTATGAAGGTATACTTTTAGTGTAGGAATTAGGATGGCTAGATATTTGAATCTTTTTATCGAATGTATTGCTTA
>SDVV010039048.1:0-10669 GCA_016164225.1 Gammarus roeselii | reverse complement strand
ATAGATATATGTATATATTTATATCGGTTATATGATCAAGACTACTTTATTACTATATCAGCGTGTTTGAGAAGGAGGTACGAGCTTACTTCACTCATCCTACCAACGCTCTGCTTTAAGATGAGTGAACAGGTCTATAAATGAAGAGCATAGCCTTATTCTTTGGCCATCACATGCACTGTTTCGAGTGATGACGTCATCCTTTGTCGTCAGTTCTATATTTTGCTCTCTCTTTCTCTCAACAAACAATGAATCATTGTTTTGATCAGTCATTGCCGATCCTGGCCGATGTTCTTCGGCCCTGTGCGCGCAGCAGCGGTAAGCTCAGCATATGTCGACTGAATCGTCCTTATCACTGTATCCGACCATCATGAACAGGAGATAGACACGAGGATTCTCTTTACAAAAGAAGTTAAATAATTGCAGGAGCGCTAATGTTAGAGATCAATTACAGCAACGCTTCGCAAAAACGCTCAGCAGCAGCAAAACTCAGTGTTACAAACGTCGACATTCAGAGCATGGAACGTCATTATAAAGTAACGACAAGGACAAATATTCTAAATATCTCAAGTTATTACAATACCGCAACACTGCAAAATGAAACTTCTATTAATGGTAGCTTAAGAGTTTGTGATCTTCAATCGTCGACAGATCTTCTCTCGCAGGTGCACCAACGCACCAACGCATCAACGCACGTCCGGTGAAAATGATTCGTGTGATGAACTTCAATTTGAATTCTCTACTGTTTATTTGCCGACACGCTGTTAAAGTCTGTACAACCTTCGCCCAACAGCCCAACACTCTTCTCACGTTCAGCTCAACAATCGGCACACAGCCTAACACTCACCTGCACAGTCCATTACTCACACCACAGTCCAACACACGCCATACAGTCTAACACTTGCTCCAAAGCCTAACCCTCGCCCCGAAGCCTATATTATTCCCGTCACAGCACAACACTCGAACCATAGCCTAACACTCGGCCCGCATCCCACAATTCACGCAATAGCCCAACACGCCTCTTAAATCGGCAACACTCGCGCCAAGGCCCAACATTCGCCCCATAGTGCGTGCAATATACGCCCAACTACTACTTGCCCCGTAGCATACCACTTGTCACATAACTCAGAACTTGTCACATAGCCCACTACCTGCTCCACTCCCCACCACTCGCTCACTCCCTACATACCACCACTCGCCTCACTCCGACAGCCCACAGCGTATAGCATTGCTCGCCAGTTGCAGCATAGCCTACCACTCGTCATACAAATCATCACTACCCTCACAGTCCACCCCTCGCCTCGCCGCCTACCACTCATCCCCACCACTTCCCACCCAGAACCTCATTTGTGCCACAGCCCATCCCTCGCCTCATAGCGTACCACTCACACAACAGACCAACTTTTCCGCCATAGCCCACCACTCGCCCCACATCCTCTCAATAGCCTTATAGCCCACCACTCTCCCCATGTCATCTCAACAGCCTTATAGCCCACCATTCGCACTATAGCTCACCACTCGCCCCATATCATCTCAATAGCCATAGAGCCCACCATTCGTACTATAACCCACCATTCGCCCCACAAACCACCACTCCTCCCATGTCAATCCCTGCTCGCTGTACCCGCCCTGAAGGATGGGACTCAGGGGACACCAACCGGAGTAATGGGCCCTCCAGGGGAAGGGGACCCACCGGGGGCAGAAGAGAGTCAAAGGATCAAGGGGGCAGGGGAGGTCCGTGTGAGGTAGACGAGTCACGAAGGAAGAAAGGATGCACGGGGTCAGGGTAGATCCAAGTGGGACAGACGCGGCATGGGACAAAGAAGACACAGAGGGCAAGAGAAGTTCATTTCGGCCTAACGCGACACGAGGGCGAGATTGACACATGGGGCACGACCAGTCCGTGTAAGGCAGACGCAACACGGGGGCAGAGACGACACAGAGGGCAAGAGTGAGCCGTGAGGAGGGAGGGGGTGTTATATCTCACGGTATTGAAGGCTGAGGACTTCTAAATAAACACGGTGGAATATATATCTGATTTATTTGCAAATATACAAGTCGAGAAAGATGGGAATTTAAGTTAGGTGTAAGAGGAGCGAGCAGGGGCAAATAACCAGTCGGTATCGGGGTCGAGTCAACACTGACTCTTCCAGACTATCCCTTGCTGCTCCATCCATTTCACTTCCGTCACAAGCGTGGCCCGTGACGTAATTGTCCCTGCACCGAGCGTCATCTTAATTGCTGTATGCACCCAAATGATTTCCGTTCGCTTCAGATCAGCTTGTTTACTGCTCATAGGCTCTTGTATTATAAATTACCTTATCAGACTATACTACCCGAGCTTTCGACCAGCGCATGTCTAATGAAATAGGAATTTATTGATGAGCATCTACTCTCCGGAAATCTCTTTTGTTACGCATTGACCTTGCACAAGTATGGGGACATGACATTCCCCCCTTTCCAAGAGGAGTTATACCGTACAACCGTATTGTACACGACCGAAAATTGGTCTCTATCATGGTCAGTTACATCATTTATATTTACCATGCTATGTATGATTTGTTTCCAGCAATGTACCGATCAACTGGACGACGTTCTCTGCCGGAACGTATTGGTTGGTCTTTATTTGGTATTTCCTGCATTGGTTCATTTTGTATTGCGGGTGTATCAGTCATTCTCTGTCTAGATTCATCACCGCATTCATACCGATCATTCACAGATGCGTTGCCACTAGCAATCTCATCTTGCATCCGTTCACGTAGCTCAGATTCTTACCGTAGACTGTCTCTCAAACATTCACCCAGATAGATGTTTCCTTCAGTCTCGTCGTCACGAGGTTCGGTATTTCCTGGTAACAGCTGTTCGACATGTCTAGTCCATATAACATCTGGTTTAGTTATATAAATTTTATGCATATTAATACTTACTTTTTCCTTATCAACGCCATCTAGCTATTTAGGGCCTTGTCTCAAGTTTAACACATGTACATTGTCACCTACTTGGAACATAGTAATATTCACAGTTTTTTGTGACATTTCTCCGGGGCATATCTAGGGTTAGTTCGCTCCTTTTCCGTTACAGACACTCTACCATTTAATGATACAGCTGGAGCAACCCCAGTCACGGAATGTGTGGTGTTGCGATAATGTAATAACACATGGCGTAACCTTTCTTTTACAGGACCAGTGGCTTTCATCAGGCCACTTTTAATTATGCCTACGCTGCGTTCAGCCTGACTATTTGAGCTCGTGTGATAAGGCGCAGGCCTCACATGCTCAATAGCCTTTTCTGCTAAGTAGTTTTTGAATTCTTCTGAAGTGAAAGAGCTACTATTGTCTGACACTATGGAGCAAGGTAAGCCATTACGAGTGAATATTGTATCTAACACCTCTATTGTTACTTCAGAACTTACACTCTTATCTACCTCCGCCTCAATATAACGGGTCAGTGCGCGAACCACGACTAAGATAATTTTATCTTGGAAGAAACAATGGTCAATGTGTAACCTCCACCATTTGTTTATGAGTCTTGGCCATTCACTCTTTGCCACGCATTTGCTACACAATTTAATAAAGTTCTCAATGTCTTCATCTATCTTAGGATACCATACCAACGAACGGGCAATCCCTTTCATGACCGAAATGCCTGGATGATTTACATGTAGTAATTCTAAGACCTTGTGTCTGTAGCGTCGTTGAACCACGACTCTGTTTCCATACATTACACAGTTGTTGAACAGTGACAGGTTATCCTTAGCCTTCTGGAATGGTTTTATGACCTCCTCTACCTTTGTTGGAAGCCCATGCATAATGTAATGCCTGACTTGTGATAGCTGTGGATCTTTTTGGGTTTCCACGCTAAAGTCTTTCGCTAATACACTGAATGATTCCAAATCTCTCAACAACAATACGAGTTCAGTGGGTTCCAAGTCATCTTTTGACTCTGCTAACGGCAGACGAGAAAGACAATTGCTAATGCAATTTGATTCGCCAGGAATATACACGATTGTGTAATTATATTGACTCAATCTCAAGTTCCATCTTTGTAGTCTTGCACTGCAATTGACTGGCATAGCGTTTTCACGCCCCATTAGTTTTAATAATGGTTTATGGTCAGTGCGGATTTAAAATCTGCCTCCCAATACGTATTCACGGAATCTCTCAACTCCAAACATGACTGCTAATGCCTCTTTGTCAATGGTAGCGTAATTCTTTTGGGCACTAGTTAATGTCTTTGAGGCAAATTGAATAGGCATGAAAGCCTCGTTGTGTTTTTGCATTTTGCAATAAAACTGCAGCTATACCGTAGTTGCTAGCATCGGTCTCAGTTGCTGTTTCGCGATTTGGGTCAACCAATTTTAATAATTTAGTACCGCTAAAAAGATATGTAATGGTCTCAAAACATGACTGATGACATTTCTCCCACACGAATTTGGCTTTTTCCAGTAGAGCGTACATTGGTGCGAATGCACTGCTGAAATTCGGAACGAATCTGCAGTAATAAGTACACAATCCCACAAAACTCTGTACTTCTTTAACATTTGCAGGGCAGGGTGCCTTTAAAATTGCTTGAATTTTCAGAGGATTGGGTCTTGCCCCTCGTTTGACAACACATGACCTAAGTGCTCAACACTTTTCGTGAAATAACAAGACTTGCTGTTATTTATTTTGACACCTGCGCCCTGTAAGGCTGTGAATACCTTGTCTAATACCTCTAGATGTTCTTCCTGCGTTTAAGTACGTACTAATACATCATCCATATAACATATTGTACTGGGTACGCTAGAAAGAACTTGCGAAATGAAGCACTGGAATATTGCACTGGCTGAAGATATGCCAAACGGCAAGTAATTATACTGGATAAGTCCCTCTGACGTATTAATGACTGTGTATTTTTTGGACTCTGCGTCTAACGGAAGTTGTAGGTATGCTTTTTGCAAATCAATACGCAAAAATCCTTTTGCCTCTCCAATGTTCCCTAGCACTTAGTCAAGAGTAGGCATTGGATACGTTATCGTTTTCGTGAATTTATTGATAGTTAACGCGTAGTTGCCGCACAGTCGTATTTTACCGGTGGGCTTCAAAACTGCCACAACTGGACAAGCCCTATCAGAGTGATTCAGTCTTTCAATTATTCCATCGCTCTCCAAATTCGTTAGCTCTTCCTTTACAAGACATCTGTATCGAAATGGAACGCTTCGTGGTCTATAGAACATGGGTTTACCGTCACTATCAACCTTAATATTACCATTATATTTAACGTTGCTCCTGTAGTTAGGAGACAAAAACTCACTTTATTTATTGGATAGATTGCATCTAGTGACCGTTCTAACAGACGACAGTTCTTTGGGCATATTCACAGATATTCCAAACTTCTCACATAAATCACGACCGAATAATGGAGATAAGTTATCTTTTACAACAAGAAAAGTATGCAATTTGCCCGTACCTTTTACATTTACCGCAAGCGTAGTTTGTCCAGTGAAATTAATGGCATTGTTGCCGTAATCAAACGCTTTCTGGTGCGTTCTGCATTCTCTAGCACTTTTAATGTCACGGATCATATTTTCTGTGATAATGCTTATTGATGATCCCGTGTCAAGTTCTAGTTTCACTGCTTGACCGTTTAACCTACACTGGACTTAAAATGGGGATCGTCCTATTGTACATTTGGCATCCCTGTTATCTTTCTTGCCTTTTTTTTCATGGCTACCCTACCAATGCTTACCGACGGGTTCTTTGTACTGTCCTTGCCTCCACGTAGGTCGCCGTCTTTTTTCATTTGACGCAGCCGCTTGTGGTTCTCGATCCGGGGCCATTCCTCCTCAGCTCGGGGGAGTCCGTTGAAGCGGTTCCTAACCTCAGTCGGTTGTGGCTCCTTGTGAATCTTGGTTGAGGGTCTGTTCCGGATCTTCTTGACGGTAAAATAATCTCTCGAGCTTCTTTCTTCGGGTGGTGTGCAATAGTCCGTTTCGGAAATGTGATTTGCTTTATTTCGTGTGGTGTTGTAGGCTTTAGATCTGTATGCTTTTGCGACATGCCCTACTTTTCCACACTTGTTGCACTTTAATTTTGAGTGCAAAACACTCTTCCGCCAGGTGCTTTCCTGTGGCCGTACATCTTATGCAGACGTAAGTGTCATTCACTTGCGTCGTCGGCTTGTCGTTTCCGTAGGTTTTCTTGAATCCTTTTGATTGTCGGTCCCGTCTTGGTGAATTTGATCGGCGGTCCAACCTTGGTGAGTGCCGGGGCTTATTCTGGTATACTCTTTCCCCTGACCGTCTTCTACATCCACCGATATTTGTTCGAGTGTCTTTGCTCTTGTCACGGTGTCGTCGAAGCTTTCCTTTTCGCATTCCGTGATCAATGCTGTGATCAACTTGCTGGATTGCAATCCGGCTATAAATTGATCTCGAAGGAGTCTGGCCCTTCAGCATTCCTGGTACTCGCACTTGCTCCCCAACTCGTTGAGGGATCGAGCGTAACTCTCGATCGTCTCGCCGTCCCGTTGCTTCCTCCGGATGACCTGTACCGACGCTCCGATTGTGGATTTCTGCGTCGTGTATATTGTTGTTAGAGTTGCAACCAACTCGTCGTATGTAGCCCCTTTTATGCTCTTCGGCTTTATTTTTTGCTGAATTTGTGTGATCACGCTTCTTGCTAAGCATGATCCCAGCAATGACGCCTTTTCTCGCTCGTCGGTCGTCCTTTGCAGCTATTAGGGCTCTGTAGTTCTGGAATTCAAAACGAACCAAGAAGTCTTCGATGACTTCCGTAGCAGGGTCGAACATTTTCGGGGCGTTGTCGTGAGACATTTTCAATGTTAGCACTTTATGCGTTTTCCCAAATAAATTACACTGAATTCTTCACCTCGTCACCAGTGGTTATATCTCACGATATTGAAGGCTGAGGACTTCTAGATAAACACGGTGGAATATATATCTGATTCATTTGCAAATATACAAGTCGAGAAAAATGGGAATTTGAATTAGGTGTAGGAGGAGCGAGCAGGGGTAAGTAACCAGTCGGTATCGGGGTCGAGTCAACACTGACCCTCCCAGACTATCCCTCGCGGCTCCATCCATTTCACTTCCGCCACAAGCGTGGCCCGTGACGTAATCGTCCCTGCACCGAGTGTCACCTTAATTGCTGTATGCACCCAAATGATTTCCGTTCGCTTCAGATCAGCTTGTTTACTGCTCATAGGCTCTCGTATTGTAAATTACCTTGTCAGTCTATACTACCCGACCTTCCGGCCAGCGCATGTCTAATGTAATAGGAATTTATTGATGAGTATCTACTCTCCGGAAATCTCTTTTGGTACGCATTGACATTGCCCAAGTATGGGGACATGACAGAGGGGCAGACGGACACGGAACAGGCCGACATAGAGGAGGGGCTTGATCAGCACAACAATGCATAATAGCCGTGTAGTTTAAGAGATTTGTTGATATGGCATATCATTTAAACTTTAGACACACAGCAAAATGTTCAAAGTACTCTTCTACGGGACATAAGAAACAGCGATTGGAAACACTGGAAGACTGTTGGCTGATTTTTATATTCTAAATGGAGATTAATTGAATGATTGATCAAGTGCCTACAAAAAAACTGTGCTTCCAGACTAAGCAATAATGAAATTTAGTTTTTTTTAGAAACTTCAAACCTTACTGCAATATTTATATTAACCAGGGGTTGCTGTGGTTGCCATAGCTCCAGCTGCTTATCACCACATCCAGAGCATGAAATACCTTCTTTATAAGATAAAAAAATGAACTAATTGGAACGATCCATAATCAAGTGGCAAAGAATTATCCTTCAAAGAATATACGCATAAGTCTCCTACATGTAACTTCCAAAGTCTTGGAAAAAACAATCACATCAACTCCTAGACTACTTAGAGGATTGAAAACATATTAATGACAATTAATATGAATATAAAGGCGTAGGTCATTGACTGAAGATACGCTAATCAAATACTCCAAACTCTTCTACAAAGAAAACGGTTTTTCATAATTCGTCCTGTTGGACATCAAAAGAGCATTTGAGATACTACACAACGACACTTTAATGCAACAACTCTCGCTACTGAATATTCAAACCACTTGGTTTGAAAGGCACTTCAGTAACCGGTTCCAATCTGTTGTGATAACCAATAAATTATCTCGTCTCTTAGGCTTGTAAACTTTGGTGTCCCACAAGGATCGATTCTCGGACCAATTCTTTTCCTCTTGTTGGTAAATGACATCAGTTGTGGAAGTTCTGTTGACAGCGTAAAAAGAACAATATATGCTGATGATGTCTAATTGCTGATGTAAGATGCAGAAGCAGCACTGACTCTCACAAATAACAGGTATACTTCAAATGGACTTGAAATTGAAGCAGATGAAACCACGTGCATTATCCTAGAATCAAACAGATACTTCAAGATTGTCTGACACTTTTGTTGTTGCCTGCTTGGGTGCAAAAAGCTCTTGGTAGCAGTGTCAGAGGTCTTGGAGTATTTTACTTGCTCCCAACATGACCGTCAAACACCATGAATAATACTTTTACTTCAGACTGACAGAGACACTTATGTTCCTAAATCGCATCAAAAGGCAACTCTATTTGAAATCGAGACTGAACGTAGTAAACCCAATAATCTTTTTACATTTAAACTACTGCCTGATCATTTTGGGGGAGTGCGTGATAACGATTATACGATATCTAGCGTTACCAAACTCTATGGCAAAGGTAGCTCACGATGAAGACTTTTCGAGGATTGACTACGTGACACCCTTGATAAGCATACTCATGTTCACAAAATTCAGAACATTTCATCCACGTCCAAACAGCGTTGTATTTTAAAATCATTGAGCACCCCACAACCGGTCAACGGAAGTTCAGAAGAAGACAGACTGGTGCTAATGCGTTTTCAGCTGACGGAAGAAATTCCACAAGTGCATCTTTCTTTTGGAAATAATGTACCTCTCTACTGCTTGCCCGTCGGTAGGTGTTAGCAGAATAAAAAGACCTCAGTGGGTGAAAATTGTGTTAGCAGCTGTAAAACTTGATGGCGAAGGTACACCGGACCCTCTCAACATGAGAAGCTCCAACCAAAACGACCTACAACTTAGAATCTTTCTCATTTCGTCACAGGGTTGGGTTCCTTTTTGCGACATCTACCAGCTTTCGCAACGAAAGGTATCCACGAAGGCTCACCGAATTTGAACTCGCTTGTGTTTCAATACTTGTTAGGATGAAGTTTATGTAAAAATGTATGGTAGCAAACTGGCCTTGTCCGTTGATATCAGGCGGTTAGCCAGAATTTTCCCAAAGTGGGTATGTCGTGCCACAGAGTATCCGCGAAGCCGCACAGTAACTGGATTCAATTGTATGTGAATACTTGTTAGGATGTGATTTATAAAAATATGTAGAATCTATCTTCCAGGAAAACATCATATCACATGACATCGAGTGTGAAGGCAGAACTTTTTTTCAAGGAAGTGCATTTCCCAATTTTTTATTGAATGAACTCGAAAATCTTATATTCTTCTTATTGCAAACTAACTGCATACTAAGATACATTTAGTAAAAGGAGCATAAAGTTCATTTGCCATGTATTAGAAATTATAGTATCTTCCGATTAGTCATATTCCCGCCTTGAACAGCTTCCTTCGGAAAAGTACACTTGAGTATTTTCCGTGCAATTCCCTACACGCCAAATGAGCTGTTCTGCGCAGGTGTTTGAGTTCAGCAACTGCAATTGATAATTGATATTTCGACCTTAGTACATGTAGCATTTTACTTCTCTTCACTATGCGCTAGCATTAGGAAAAAACTATCCCTGTATATGTGGAAAAGCACTTGCCGCAGAATGTTAAATTCTCATCTTAGTACATAAAACTTGTAATTGCTTGTGCAATAGTGCGATTCTTCGTTTGTTGTCACTGGTACGGTTCTGCAGGTCTTATTCTAATTTTGTACAATAAGTTTGCAGGGTTTGACTTAGAGTTAGAATTACAATACACTTTGTAGCTTTGAGCACGTCCAAACACGCTCGCCGTATTCTGGTCTGATGACTGAATAAGCTCGTAGATTCCATTTTGTATCAGTTGCTTGAAAACATTTTCAGTGGTGGAATGCAACGAAAAGTAGAACACTGCTCATGGATAGCAAAACGTACATGCATCCTGACCATATGTAGACGGGTGAGAGAAAGAATATCCAAAAGCCCTCGCCTCGGAGGTGTTTTCAGCTGTTACGCTCCCTAGAACTAGCAAACTTCACCTTAAACCAACTGCCTTATACGATGAAATTCTTCCATGAATTGAATGTGCACTATAAATTTAAGGTTTACTTAGTGAAACACCAAAATACCACGAGGCATCTCGTGAATAAATGTTTTTTGACTGTGTACTCCAGAAACATCGACTAGAGCAGTAATCCCTCAAAATTCGTCTTCTGTGCAGCGTATTGTCTGCTGCACCAGTCGGCGGTGACCAGTCGCCGCATTTAATTAAGACTTGATGCATGTGACACTCCCGCTCGTGACTCGGACGCGGGTAACAGGCCATAATAGTGGTGACGTCACCAGTGGCGGCGGATTCTGCGCAAGCCCTCTTCGATCTGTGCTCCTTTACCGTTAGCAGACAAAATGAGCCAATAAACCACTGCTAAGTAACATGTCT
>SDVV010039047.1:0-10669 GCA_016164225.1 Gammarus roeselii | reverse complement strand
ACTATAAGGCCGTCTCGTTGAGTCGTCTCTAAGCCCTACTATAAGGCCGTCTCGTTGAGTCGTCTCTAAGCCCTACTATAAGGCCGTCTCGTTGAGTCGTCTCTAAGCCCTACTATAAGGCCGTCTCGCTGAGTCGTCTCTAAAACCCTACTATAATGCCGTCCCATTGAGTCGTCTCTAAAACCCTACTATAAGGCCGTCTCGTTGAGTCGTCTCTAAAACCATACTATAAGGCCGTCTCGTTTAGTCGTCTCTAAGCCCTACTATAAGGCCGTCTCGTTGAGTCGTCTCTAAACCCTATTATAAGGCCGTCTCGTTGAGTCGTCTCTAAGCCCTACTATAAGGCCGTCTCGTTGAGTCGTCTCTAAACCCTACTATAAGGCCGTCTCGTTGAGTTGTCACTAAACCCTACTATAAGGCCGTCTCGTTGAGTCGTCTCTAAACCCTACCGTAAGGCCGTCTCGTTGAGTCGTCTCTAAACCCTACTATAAGGCCATCTCGTTGAGTCGTCTCCTGTCTTCTCGACCTCCTGTTGTTTCTGTGACTATTTCTAACCAGTCAGATCCAATTATACTCAGAAATGTTGTAAGCGATTGTATTAACTATCTTGCGTTGATCCAATTATACTCAGGAATGTTGTAAGCGATTGCATTAACTATCTTGCGTTGATCCAATTATACTCAGGAATGATGTAAGCGATTGTATTAACTATCTTGCGTTGATCCAATTATACTCAGGAATGTTGTAAGCAATTGTATTAACTATCTTGCGTTGATCCAATTATACTCAGGAATGGTGTAAGCGATTGTATTAACTATCTTGCGTTGATCCAATTATACTCAGGAATGTTGTAAGCAATTGTATTAACTATCTTGCGTTGATCCAATTATACTCAGGAATGGTGTAAGCGATTGTATTAACTATCTTGCGTTGATCCAATTATACTCAGGAATGTTGTAAGCAATTGTATTAACTATCTTGCGTTGATCCAATTATACTCAGGAATGGTGTAAGCGATTGTATTAACTATCTTGCGTTGATCCAATTATACTCAGGAATGTTGTAAGCAATTGTATTAACTATCTTGCGTTGATCCAATTATACTCAGGAATGGTGTAAGCGATTGTATTAACTATCTTGCGTTGATCCAATTATACTCAGGAATGTTGTAAGCAATTGTATTAACTATCTTGCGTTGATCCAATTATACTCAGGAATGGTGTAAGCGATTGTATTAACTATCTTGCGTTGATCCAATTATACTCAGGAATGTTGTAAGCGATTGTATTAACTATCTTGCGTTTTATATTTGTTAAGGATTTGAATGCTCCCTGAAGAAGTAGGAAGAGCTTAAAATGCAATAGAAGAATGAATCTGAATGCCAGATAACAAAGAATTCATAAATATTCTAAGGGTATCAAATATCCACACAGTTTGTTCATTGTTTTTTCCTCCTGCGACCGTCAAAACGCGTATTGTTGGTGTCAGCATGAGACGATCGCTAATCAGCTAGTAGATAGATGACATGGCAAGGACTGCACTGGATCCGACATCAGAATAAAAAAAACTATTTCCACACTGTGGAAACCAGTGTTATTAGTTCCGTTGTGTTCTAGTAGTTTGATTTCAATCGTTGCTTTTTAGTTTTTTTCCAGCAATATTACCTGTTTGCATTTTATCAATGGTATTAAGTGTGCGAGTATACTGATTTTATAACATTTCACAGACAACTGGTATTGTCGGAAGCGCTTTACCGCACTGTTAGGATATCCCTGTTATGATGCCGCACTGTTAGGAGGCCGCTCTAGTTTGTTTATCTTATATATTGTTTTGTTCATGTGTTACCTGTCTGTCTGTGTTATTGGTATTCCGATCTTCAACACTGTCAATTTGCCGGAAAGACCGGTTCTCTGTAACAAAGCCATAAATGACTTGTATTAGGTAGTTTCATTGCATTGTACCGTGACTGGTAAACTGTAGGTGGCTCATGATCATATTGAAGGTGGTTCATTCTCTCAATCCCGCAAAAGGAAATAACTTTGATTCAAAGCGCATTCGACGATAACGCGCATACGACTTGCATTTGTATTCATTCCGTTTTAATTCCGTTTTCGAATCGTCGATTTAATCGTCACATCCCTCATCTAATAATGATTATTACATTCATATCTGCTTTCTATCAGAAATCTAAGAAATAGAACTCTAGTAAACGGTCCCATTTCCCACCGGGAATCTAACCAGTCCAAGATGGTTCAGGCCAAGCTAGAATTTGGCATTTGCCACCACTCGTACACCCCCCGAACTAATGGATCTCGATAGTTCTTCTTGCTCTGCCAGACAGTTGCGCAGCAGTCCCTCAAACTGAAAATGCAAGACAGTGCGCTGCAAACCATGTTAACAGGCAGAGGAAATCAAACAACAAGCACAGGAAATCAAACAACTGTAAGCGCAATTCAGTCATGACTCAAATGACTCGTCCATCCCAAAGACAGTCAACACGGATACCCAATTGCTAGCTGTAGAATCAAAACTGGAAAAGCTGATGAACACCGAATTAGCAAAATGCAAATAAACTGCTGATGTCACCCAAAATCAAGTGAAAGAACTCCAGGCGCACCTATACTTTGGATTGGTCAAGTAGCTTTCAGCTCTAGACGCTGAGACAAACGACCGTATCAAATCGATAGAAAACTCAGTCAAAGAAAGCGAGGCATTGTACACAACTGTAGTAAGCGAGAGGCAGCCACGCTGTGACAATGTAACACACGTTGGGCCACAATCTCACCACCTCCGACCCAACACACATAACCGATTCGATGTATTGCCCGATAAAATGGAATCGCAGAATACAGAGAAAATTATTATGATTAGTGATTACAATGTCACCTCCATCAAATAAAATCAGAGAAAATGGAAAATTCAACTGAAAATACTCGACAAAGCAGACTTGAAAATCGACGAGTTCTGAACGTATTATATATAATACAAGTCGGAGCTAAGGACGGGATGCAGACGGAATCGACATGGAAAAGGTATGAAGCCATGCTAAACGACATCAATCGATCACACGCGAACAGCCATATCACTGGCATCCTCCCCCATCCGAACCAAAGTAGATACAAGTTAATCAAAATTATTTTACTTAACAATCGTCTAGCAACTTCCTGCACAGCCTAGAAAATCTCTGAGAATAATGTTATTTTCACTACGATACCTATTCAAATCTATAACAAATTGAGGAATAACATTTGATCTCTGCATTTTGAAGGCTAGTAGAACCAATCAAAGCCCACAGTGTCATAACAACGAACTCTACAATGCTTTAATAGGTCACTTCTCAGCAATCTACCACTGATATATAACAAATTTTAAAGGAAACACCCCGCCATGGTAAAGTACCTCATACATACATACCATGCATCTGTTTAGTCCATCGGCCTGAACAGCTTCGAGCAAAGTCACATCCTGGACATAACCAAGAATCTATACACAGGTTCAGTTGCCAAAATGCGGCTGATATGAGTCTCAAAGAGTGTGGTCATAAAAATCCGGGCATCTGTTCACTGATGACCTCATTATACCACTACAACAAATAGCAGCTTGTGGAATAACCTCTCTAACAAACCCAGGGAACTTAAGATCGACGTCCACAGGAACTTACAAAATTCACGTTGAACATGGATGATCTCCAAATGACAACCAAAGAGTGTAAACCACCTCTACACCAAGACCCCACCATCCAGCAAATCGTCTTCTAAAACGTTACACTATACCCTTGCTAGAGTTCAGTGACGAAATTCCACAAAAATACAGTACGGACTTACACCTCGCGCGCCAGCGGAGTACGTTGCCACCGATGCCGAGCTCAGAGACTTTGTGTAACAGTCTCCAGTGCGGCACCTTGTCAAAGGCTGTTTGGAAGTCTAGGTAGATGATTAACGTGTACTTCGTACACGTTAATCACCTCAGTGAAAATTTTCAGTGTATTTGTTAGGCAACTCTTGCGTCGGAAGCTGTGTTGAGTGTCGTGATTGAGTCCGTTGTTTTCCAGATGATCGACGAGATGATTTCGTATCAATCGCTCGATAGTTTTGTACACGATCGACGTCAATCTGATCAGTCAATAGTTGAAGGCGATTATCGGTCACCTTTTTGGCAATTGCCGTGACATTGGCAACTCTCCAATTTTTGGGAACCTCGCCACTCGGCATCAATAAACTGAAGATGTGGGTCAGGGAGTCCGCCAATGGTTTTCGAGTTTTCCTAAGACTTCTTGGGTGGTGTCCATTGGGACCAATCGATCTGTAAATGTCCGGTCCCTCTCTCGTGAACACAATGTCGTTGAGGTTGACTTCCCCAGCGCAAACAGTATCTCGTTCATAGCCGGGGCCTCAACTATGAGCACTGAGTAGAAGAAGCTATTCAAGACACTGGTCATGACCTCAGGTGTAGTCCTGAGGACGCAATCTTCATCCATTAGTTTGCCAACTGAGTCCCTAGCAATTCTACGCTCGTTGACGTAGCGATAGAAATCCTTTTGGTTCTCTGTGTCGTTATCCGCAATGTTTTTCTCTTTCTTGCTCTTAGAGGATCAGACTAGTCTAGGGGCTGTCCTACACGCCAGGCGATGCAGTTATGCCGCCTCTGCGGTGTTATCCCTCATTAGTTGCGCATTTAGTTGATCGCGACGACTCAAGGCTCTTGCAACTTCGACGTTACACCAAGGGGGCCTAATCTTTTGAGTAGGATCAATTGTCCTTCAGGGTATACATCGGTTGCTGACCTCGCGAACTCTCTCCTTGAGGATGCGGCAGAAAGCATCCACCGTACCTTCTCTGAGTTGTTCGATTAAATTAAGGGCACTTAGTTGTTCTCTCATCCCCTGGAAATCTGCTCGCGCAAAACTGGGGCGTACAGCTCTCGGGGGGGCTGGACGAGACACTTTGATGGTGAATTCCACCACGTGGTGGTCAACACCTCCCAGTTTGATGAATAGGTCAACACCTCCCAGTTGACATGAATAGGTCCTCTATGTTGTTCCCCCGGGTTGTTTCACAAATATACTGGGTTATGCCATTATCGGTGATTAGCTCCTTTAGTTTATTGCCTGGGGCCTGTGAAGTTAGGCTCACCCAGTCAATATAAGAGAGATTGAAGTCGCCGAAGATGATGGTCTCGTGATTATTTGAAACTATTTATTCATTCTCATAGAGCTGGGCATCTTGTTCCTAAAGGGTGTGACTGTTGCGGTACACCAATGCCAGCTTCAATGTCGCATGGGCGATTTTAATTTCTGCGTTGAGTATTTCGCAAGAAACAGTGGCGAGCGCTGCTTCAAGAAATAGATGCAGTATCTCCGTTATTTACAGAACGGACCCGCCCCCTCGTTTGCTAGGGGTGGATTTGTCCATGCTGAATATTTTGTAGCCTGGTAGCATTATCTTTGCTGGCAGGTTTTCACTCTGAAGATCGAGCCATGTTCGTTTATGCCAATGACATCAAACGAGTACAGGGTCGCCAGTCACATAAGTTCTTCTAACTTAGGGACACATGACTGCGCGTTACAGAAGGAAACCTATGGACGGTGCTTATCTCGGTATTCGACTTCACCATTGGGGGGGGGGGTCCCAACCTGGCGGCTATGGACATGGATCTTGACCATCTCTGGAGTTGCCTTCTTGTGAGCCCTGTAACGCTTCAACCGTGCCCGCAGCTTTTTCCTCTTGAAGCGACTGATTGGTTATCGCTCCCGTCGGGGAATCTGCTGCGGGACACGCGGCTCCTAGGTAGGGTGCCCTACAACCTGTAGCTGGACCCTGCGTGCTGGATACAGATTGCGAGGTACGGATACCCTTGCGTGTTGGATGCCTGACCAGAAAGTTGCCGTCCGCTCCAAGAAAACGCTGAGTTGCAGCCGTTGTTGGATAAACAGTGACCCTGTTTGTCGGGAGAAGTCGCGCCTCGCAACTGAAAAACTGCACAGGCAAGCGCTCCTGTTGTGTAAACTGGGGTCTGGTCGAGTGAGGAGGCCATCACGAGTTCAAGAGGCCTTAGGGTCTTAACAATGAACAGTAATGATTGCTTTAAATTTAGGTGTGGCATTGTAGGCACGGTCGAGAGGCTGGCAATGAGCCGTTTAGTTACGTGTGGAGAGGCCTGCGTGCTCTTAGCAACCGATCATCAAGTGTTGAACTGCAGGATTTTTTAGAACAGAGGTTATTAATTGTAAGGCTAGCTTGCGTAGTATTAACGACTGGTAGCCGTGTTATCGGTATGATGTTGGCCCTAAGCCTATTTGTTACCTATATGTTATTTGCTAGTGTAACTGCGACATTGGTTTAAGAGGAGTGGCCGGGGAGTTGTTTCCAAGCGAGTAGTGGGCGCTGACGTCACGTTTTAAACTATATAAGGCAGTGTCACCGAGTAAACGGAGGATTTCCTTTCACAAACTCGCCCTGTGGAGGACACGTCGTTATACACGTCCTGCCGCCCGTGCAAGTTGCTAAGCCCGACCCCTTCGACGCCATAGACATCACAAGTTATACAGTGTCTCGTTTTTCCCAATAAATGCATAGACACTTAAAGTTGGACGATTCTTCGAGATCCTTCAGTGGGAGATTAGACAGTGTCCCGTTTTTTTCCAATAAATGTATAGACACTTACAGTTCGACGATTATACAACGTTGGGAAGTAACCCGGTGTCCCAATTCTGTTTTCCCAATCATAAAACAAACTTCGGGAAAAATAGCTTTAGTAGACAGCCGAAATCTACGACGTGCATCAAATTCAACGCCAAAGGTGCCAGTCGGACGACGATCCAGCATCGCTGGACGTGCCTTGCTGGACGCAGATGAGCTCCTTCATCCGACACGAGGACCTAGAAACCGAAGGTCACTGACCCGGGTGAGCTTTACTTGGTCACTATTTCTACATCTACGAGGGGTAACTAGTTACTATACCCCGTCAGTTGTTCAGAGGTTCAGCGCCAGTTGTAATTTGGAGAGTGATATATTTCAAATGATCCTCGTATGTTAAAGTTAGGATGGCGATCGTTTTGACAGTGTGAAGGTATAGACGATATGTATTTAACTTATGTTACTGATGTTCCTTTTTGCTGTTTGTGTTTTTTTTTCTACTTACGCACAGTTGTGCATATATACTGTTGTGTTTTTATCCCTTTGCGCACAGTTGTGCATAATATAGATAGGCTGTGTCATTTGTGAGTGGGTAGTAATTTGAAGCCAGTCACAGGGCTTCTCTTGATTATAATAAAATAGAGGTTGTACTGTTTTTCTAGTGGTGTAAATTCCCCACACATAGAAGCTAGTGTATGGAAATTTAATTGTTTAATACATCATCTCCCAAACCCACTCAACTGAGTAACTGGTGAGTGTCACGTTGGGTAAACACCCTAGGCCTCTCCTGGGTCGGGCAAACTCACAAGCCCGCCGGTCATTGATGGGTATCGATCGGATCATGATTGATTGCCTTTGATTTCTTTGAATTGACATGACGGGCTACAAAGCAAAACTGGTCCGTTTAAAGCACGCTGGGCCCCTAACTTTTGGGTATAGTATTTCTTAGCGCTTAGATGAAGCAGTCTGCCAAGTCGGGCATTTCCTACATCATTCAGGTATAGGCTGTTTCTTATGAACAGATCGGGCCACTCCCGAAGTCATCAAACAGGTTGATGAAGGATACTTAATTGGACTTGCAAATAGTCTCGAGGGTTTGATTTGTATACGTTGACTTCAGCTCGTCATCGTCATTCATTCGCGGTAAGATGGATGTGATGGCTACTTGATCTGTTTTACCGTGAGGTTAGAAATCATCGGTCTATACTTGGCTAGCAGATCATCTGACCTTGTCCTTTTAAGATCATTGGTGCCTACATGGCAGATTATGAGTGTCGCTCGGCTGGAAACTTCAACCTCTAAAAGGGCAAATCACCCACCTCTTTGCCCTGCACCTATGAGCAAATTCAACCATCTGGTGTCGGACGATAGAGTCACCTAGGACAAGTTCGTTTATGCCAATGACATCAAACGAGTACAGTGTCGCCGTCGAGTCAGAGGCGACATGATAGAAATGTGGAAGATTATGGTTGGGAAACGTTTCTCACTCGACATCACGCGCAATTTCTTCACGTATAGAGTTGTCGAAGAATGGAACAAACTTCCAGCGGAGGTTGTAAGCAGCAATACAATCAAAACGTTTAAGTTGCATCTCGATAAGTTCTACATAAATCGCCGATAATTAACTAAACCGTTCCATTTCCTGTTGTTATAAAAAAAAAATGACACACGAAGCTCTCTTAGACGTTCTACTTCAAAACTAATCCTCTTGCTACCAAAAAGCAACCTAGTTTGAGCCAATAGACTTCTTAGACGTTCTACTACAGAACTAACACTCTTGCTACCAAAAGGCAACCTAGTTTGGGCCACTAGACCTGTTGTTGTCTTCCTACACTTGTAAACACTTGTAAGTGTCTCAATTTCGCTGTCCAGGTCGGTGAACTTTTCGAAAGTGTTCCGCGTTGGCATCACAAATGCGGGCTGGTTATCGGTTTTGAACCTGCTTAAATACATCCGAATCTACGCCGCTCCGTCGATGGTTAGTGCGGCTTTGATCCGCGGAAGTCTTGGTTCGAGGTAACAACTTAGTCCCAGGGTCCAGTTTCCGGGCAGCCGATGATCTCTTGACCTGACGGGAAGTAGGATCCCGGGTCCCGGTTTAGTGGTGGAAGCAAGTTGCGAGCTCACATCCTGCACCGATAGCCTTGACATTGGTTTAGGGGTGGATGCGAGCTGCCGTTGCAACTCTTATCCTGGACATCAAGATAGGAAGTAAGGGCAAATCCACCAAGACTCCTCCGCGATCGAACTGGGTCCCCTCGGTCAATTCTCTTCCGGGATGCCCCTCCATTCAGCTGTAAAGCATCCTGGACATCACCTTTTACTAGCTTCCTCGTCACTTCCGCCAGGCCCTTACTAGCCTACTCCATATCGAAGCATAAGTTTCTACTGAGGTCTGCAGCGAAACTCTCCAGATCACGCTTACTAACAAGGTCCTCTTGGTCTTTACGTGCCTCGGCTCTCACCACCGCTACGGACTCGCAAGTCTTGCCGATCTTCTGTCCCATCTCCACACACCTACTAACGACAGTGCGCAGCTGCTCCGCGAGGACAAAGACCTTCGCCCAAAGGATCCCGTCCTCTCCGCCGGCGTCGTCCCTTCTTCGCAGGCCCTGAAAAGTCACCAGGACCTAGTTGAGCCTGCCATATAGGTCACAGCAGCGGCAGATGAGGCGCTCCTCGTACTGCTCCTCGAGGTCCCTGAAGACGTACATGCTCATCCTGGTGAAGGACACCGAGCAGTTCTTCAGAGTAGGCGGCATTCCCAGACGTCCGGAGAATCTTCGCACTCTTTCCGCAAGCGCGCTCTTATTATTATTCGCTTATGTAAAAGAGTTTAAAGATTTTTTTATTATTTATTTATTAACACACTTAACACAGTAAATGTTCACACTTTACACGAAAATAAAGATACCATATCGTCTCTAAAGAAAAGACCCATTATTTTCAGTTAATAATCTGCTCGTTATCAAATGCGAATTCGAATGTAGACTCGCAAGAGAAAATAGGGTGTAAGTTTGAGTCCACCTGATCCTGAGTAAAACATTCTAGCCATGGTTTTGAGAAAGGTATGGTACAGATACAGGTGCAGACACAAGGACGAATCCCCAAAAAAGAGATAGTACATATTATATTTTATGGGAAACAAAGACTCCTAGCATAAGCTTGTAGTATAGTCAATGTCAGTTATAGAGCCAAGATAAATGTCTTGTAAATCCTTGGTTAGGAGTCAGGAGAGCTCTTCTTCATCCGGAAATAATATTTCAGCTAATTTCGTCTTATTTACAGCACTATACAGCCGCTACTCCTACGGTCATTTGTTATTGAAAAACTTTGGTTTAGGGGAGAAACTAATCAAGTAGTCTCATAATAAGCAAATAAAATTTGAAGGGAAACAACTGGCCATTTGTGAGACAGGCGAAACGACGGGGATAAAGGAAAGCATATGTGTATTTTGTTCTCAGCTGTATTTTTCCAACCGGAGTGCAGTCAAACTTCGTTGGATGATTATGCTAGAATAATGATTTTTTTTTGTTAATTCACAAACACTACTGAATCATTTGCATCCCACGTGTCAGCGAGATTTGTTTAATGATGGCCTGTTTTTAGACGGTGCAATTCAATTCATTCAAAACCAACATTTGGTAAAACTTCAGCTCTGTCAACCATTGTAGTGTGTAAATTGCTTTGGGTCCCAATATATATTGATGCCCACATCTTCATCGTTTCTGAGTGTATTTCTACTGTACATTCCGTTCCTTCCCGTAGAATTTCTTATTTGTTTTTCTTGTTAACTGGCTAGTCTGAAAGTCTTGACTTCATTTGCATGTGACTCCTGCTGCTTCGCCACTTTGCTGTTCAAAATATTGCTTGTATCTCGTTACTAGTTTCCATGATAAGAAGCTGTTCCTCGTTGTGTATTTGCTTACTACGGCTCGGCAGTACGGACAAGTGGACCTGTAATAGAATAATAGAAGTTATAAAGAATTAGGAACAATATCTGGTATTGAGTTTTCTTGCCTACTCCAGGAACT
>SDVV010039046.1:0-10669 GCA_016164225.1 Gammarus roeselii | reverse complement strand
CCAGTACCTGCGGTCGCCATGACATCACGCTGGTGCTCGTAATGGTGCACCATTGCTGCCAGTACCTGCGGTCGGCATGACATCACGCTGGTGCCCGAAATAGTGCACCATTGGTGCCAGCACCTGCGGTCGGCATGACATCACGCTGGTGCTCGCAATGGTGCACCATTGGTGCCAGTACCTGCGGTCGCCATGACATCACGCTGGTGCTCGTAATGGTGCACCATTGCTGCCAGTACCTGCGGTCGGCATGACATCACGCTGGTGCCCGAAATAGTGCACCATTGGTGCCAGCACCTGCGGTCGGCTTCCAACGACCAACGGCGTTCCATCTCTGATGTGTCACTATACATCATTTGGTGAAGTAGATGCGCCAACTTCCCGTTGGTAATACACCTCGCGCTGCCATGTGTGAAAGACGGTGTTCTAGAAAAAAGGGCTTCCTGACAAAGCAAGTTCCTTTACAACGCGCTCGTGTCTATATAGAGAGCAATATGTTTTGTATACACGTAATACACCAGATAATTCTTGCTTTTTACAAATGTATTACCTATGTTCTAGGTATGACAAAAGGTATTTGTTGTTATATAACATAACAATGTAATATATTACGTTAACACTTGCTGCTACGACTAAACTTCACATGAACAGTAGCGAGAGAAAATTCGCTCTCGATTTAAGATTAATCAATATTTTGATCTATCATATTTCGTTTTATACTTAAACTTTGGGTGAATGGGAGTTATAGAATTCATTAAGAAATCTTTGTCTGAATATAATACCCTAACTAAATTTCATATTTAGACAAAATACTCTTTGGAAAAGTATTGATTGTTATTCCATTGTTGGCTTTACATAAACAAACTTTCTTTTGCTACTATACATTTGCATTTGTAGATCTATAATTATCAGATCACAGTATCTATCTTTGAGCTGGCAAAACGAGACTTGGCTTCCTCAAAAGTCGGGTAGTCAAAATCTAAATAAGTTTCTTCCTCATCTTCCTCTTGCGGGTAATCGATGTAATCTACGATTGTCGGTCGTGGCTTCAATGTGACTATTTTTCTCCTCTTCGTTCGGTTCATTTCAGTTGTGGGGATTTCTGTTAGCGGTTGCATGGTAACCGTGAGGACATCATCCTCCATCGCTTCAATGGGAGACACTGTCACTTCTTGCACGTTCGTTTCAGCCACTTCAAATTGGTGGGATTTGTTGACAAAAGGGGAAATCCTGGTCCTTGAACGACTTCTCCATGCATGCGATTGTCGACGGGAGCCACCGAGATTATTTTGCACGAGAGCGGATTCCTGGAATCCTGGGTTCAGATTCTGAGGTGGGATAGGAGGCTGGGTCTCAGGCGGCGGCGCTGAGGTTGTGGACGGTTGCTGAGCTCGATTTTTAAGCCACTGCTCGAAAACGGAAAGCTTTGTTGATTCCTGCTGAGAAACTTCAGTTGATGTAGAAGATGGTAGTGGTGGAGCTACGGTTGTAGTACTTTGTTGTCGGAAAGAAGGCCAAGGGAAGCTGGTTGTAGCAGATAGTTGAGGAGGAGCGACTTCGTCGGATTCGGTGCCTGGGTTGTGAGATTGATTACTTTCTTTCAGTCGGCGCGATGGCCAAGGGGTAAACGGTACAATGAAAGGGACCTGAGGTCGCGCGGTTGGTGGTTGTTCCGATTCAACACTAGCAGCCGAGGTTTGTTGAATCCTTTCAAATTCGTTGTTAAAAACAAACTGGGGAGCATTTGTGACAAATTCTGCAGGTTGTGTGAATGTTACTCGATTCCTGAACCTTGGACGAGGAGTAATGCGAACTGGTTCTTGATGAAGATCCTCAGGTGCAACAGCTGTTTCTGGTTGCACTTCTGAAATGGTTTGGATTGGACCTAACACAGTATTGGAAGTCAGACCAGGTAGTGAGCTGGGCAGATCCCTGATATCAATGTTAGAATTAACAGGAATTAGTCGTGAAGGAAGACCTGTTGTCAAGAAGATGGGATGATTGAACGGGTTGGGATTGAGAGCAGTATTTGTTCCACTGTGAGGATTGTTGGTACCATCATTATTGATCTGTGTTTGATGAAATTGTTGTGGATTGATAAATCCATTACTGGCGCCATCATTTGCGCCTAGATTATTTATGTTCGGCGATTCGGTGAAAGAGTTGTCGCTGCGAAGTGGAGTATCGAAGAAACCTTGACCTGCATTTAGATTAGTTTGAACTATGATTGGATTACCGACGGATTGTTGATCAGCTTGACCAAAGATGTTCTGCTGATTAGAATTAACATTCGGGGCATTGATATTAACATCGAATATGTTGCTGGAGACTTCGTTAGGATGGAATTGGTTTTGTATGGAGTTCTGGGTTTCGAAAGCAGGGTCGGGAACTCCTGACAAAATTTTAATGGCCCCAAAGGTATTTGTATTCAAAGGGAGGTTTCCGAATAGGCTTGGAATATCTGTTTCAATATCTGCACTGAAAACTTCTGGAGCTTGTGTGATACGTTGGAAAGAAGTAATTGGAATGACGCTGGGAACTGATTGGGGTTGGTTTAAGAAATGAAATGGGTGATTTTGAACAGCAAATTGTGGCTGGTTTATTGCTATGCTTCCACCTTCTACATTACTTGTCTCTTGGTTCTGAGTTTGAGTTCCCGGAAGAATTCCTCCCTGAACTGAATTGGCTTGTCTGAAAAATTGACTGATAGTCGGTTGCTGAACGACGGCCGGGAACTGTGTTGATGGCGTCAGGATGGCAAACGGTGAGTTGGGCTGACCAATTGAATTAGAAAGAATATTTGATTGTTGTTGAAGGCTTGGGGCACTTTGCGAGTTGCTATTGCTCACGATGATAGTCGGGAAATTGGCCAATTGCCCTTGAAACAAAGCAGTTTGATGGGAATTCTGATGAGGGTTAGTGGCAAATACATCATTATGCACAATAGGATTTGCAAAGGATTCAACTACGGGAACCGGGATGGTGAAGGTTTCCTGATTTTCTGCAGCAAAGAGAGCATTGGAAGGGTTTTCTAAATTAGTCAGGTCTCCTAATATGTTGTTATTGGGAGAATTCGTCGGCGCTGTGAAAGTAGGAAATTGATGTTGTGGTTTTGGAGTAATTTTCACCTCGTTACCGCCTACGGGCGGTTGGAGTTGCAGTTGGGGGAACGCCAGCTGTTTTTCTCGATTATCCAAAACAGTGTCTTCATCTTCGTGTTTACTGGCTCCAGTTTGTAAATGCTTTTCTTGTTGGAACTGTTCCTGATGCTGAGGACTATTGTGTTTGATTATTGAAAGCGTGTCTGTACTTTGTGGAGGCGTAAGAGCAAGAAGTTGGCTTTGATGTGCTTGGTTGTTGCGAATGTTAGGCCAATCCTGAGACCAAGTACTTTTCACGTTACCTGTATCTATTGCCAAAGGATTTTGTCTCGGTGGGGGAGGTGGAGCCATTCCACTTGAAAGAGTCTGAGAGGCGGCTATTAGATCAGTCACCACTGGGTTTGTATTGCGTACGCCCCATAAGCTGTCGGTATCAATGTGTATGTCATCGTCCGACACCGTGTTGACTTTGTGGAACCTTGTGTTGTCTCGAACTCGTCTTTCTTTTGGGCCTTTCGAAGAATTAAGACTAGGTTCAACTGAGTCCACATCAGGATCAGCCATTTTGGGAGGCCGAAGACCTATACCAAAATTGCTTTCGGTAATTCTCTTTTCCCCAAATGCGCTTATAAATGGTTGGGTTAACTTAGGTCCTTGTTTGTTCTGAAAGTGACTGAATCGGTTTAAATTAGCTGCCTCAATAGGTTGTGGTGTAACAAAAGAATTAAAACTCACAGACTGTGCAGGCAAATTGTTGAAAAAATCATGTTTATGATCATTTGGGTCAGTCAACTCCGAACTATCGATTTTGCACGGTTTTTTCCTAAATGACAGGAGACTCTTCAATATTAATTGTGTATCGAATGTGTGAGTGGAATTGTCGGAAGATTTTAAAAGCTCCGAAATATTTATGGAAGGAATTGCAGTGATTAATTTCTGTGCCTCAAGTACCTGCGAAGGATCAGCATTGTCTATTACTTGAGTGAATGACAGCGTACCTGAGTCATCGTGTTGTTGGACAGAGATGCCGTTGTCTGGCAGGAAGTTGGTGAAGTCGCTGAACTGATTCGTAACTGATTTTGCTCCAGGCCTCGCTAGATTATTCTCAAAGTTGGGAGCTTGTAAAGTTTGGTGGACTCCGTATTGGCTTGGATCTAAATTTTTGCCTAAGGGCGATTGGATATTAGTGAACGCGGACAAAATATCCCATGATCCCTTAGGTGGCACACCAACTGGTTTTGATTTCGGTTGTTTTCCGGGCCCGAAAGTTTCAGCTTGCTCTTGTTGTTGTCCATTACCTAACAATTGTCCGTTCTGATTTTGACCGCGACCTTTGGAAACTAGCTCAAGATGTTCAAGATTATGGACGTTTGTCATAGAACTCGGTGGTTGTAGAAGACCTGAATCTCTTTGTGGGTGACCACCATTTTGAATCACAACATTTGTTCCCAGCACAATTTGTCCATTACCATCCAGCAGAGAACCTTCGCTCTTAAACTGTGCATTTGGTGATTCCCCTGAAGAGTTTGGTGGGATCAAGCGATTGGGCGGGATGAATATTGGCTTCAATGTTATGATGGGACTGGCGGGGAAAGGAGAATTTAGGCTTAATCTCTGGTTGGTTTCAAATGCAGAAGCTGTGTTTTTAAACGTCGGCGGTATGTCATTAACGGATGTATCAGTAACTCCTACCCATCCTCCGAAATGGAGTTTCTGTTTTATGTCCTTCTTTGAGGTTTTCTTGAACGAAAGATCTTCTGTGCTTTCATCCGAACTTCCAGTGTTCAGATGTATCACCGTTTCTGACGGTAGAACGGCTGCAGTGCCGTTCAAACCTGAAGCAATTAACTGTGATAATAACTGGCCAGTGTTTAATTGCGGCGTGTGGTGACTGCCGTGGTCATGGTGATGCTCTCCTGAGTGATGATGGTGGTGACGATCATCGTGCCCAGTATGGTGGCCTCCGGCGTTTGTTGGATTCAGAATTGTTTTACCAATTCCCTTCGCATTGGGAAATTGAGACGTGATTGACTGTGCAGAGGAGAGATCGCTTGGGACACTCAAATGTATGCTTGGTTTCTGAGCATTGGTGGATCCTGTGACTGCTGCCATGTTATCATTGTTCAGTGAGAATACTTGGGATGGTAGATTCGGCTGAATTTGTGAAAGTTGTTGAGCATTCTTTTGGAAAACCAAATTGGAAGCTGCATTCACATGATTAATTTGGTTGAATCCATCTATACTGGGAAACTGACCCAGGTCTTGGTTGTTCAGTACGACTTGATGATTCAAAGTTTGAAAATTAGTGAATCCTGCTTGTGGGGCTGTGGCTAGACCTTGGGGTAAATTACTAAGTGAGATATGGGGAGATACGCTTTGAACGGATTGGGGTAACGACTGCCCTGTTTCCTGTGAAAATTGATTGTGGGTGGTATGAGAAACTACAGTTTGTGCAGCTTGAGGAATACCATTCAGCGCTGCATTGGGTACTACGTTCGGGAAAATCTGTTTTGGGATATTCTGCCCTGGTTGTAAAACGTTACTCTGCACAGCCGGATTCAGAAAACTCTGCACTGGTTGTAGTACGTTACTCTGTACAACTTGATTTTGGAAACTCTGAACTGGATGCGGTACGTTACTTTGTGAAACTTGATTTTGGAAATTTTGAAAGGCTTCTGATGATACAATCGGTCCGGTTTGAAACCCTGTGTTTTGTACAATGGGCCCAGTGTTCTGCACAGTTTGTATTTGGTGCAGAGAATTATGTCCAATATTATTCACTAGAGCGTTTGGGTGAACTACTTGATTCTGAAAATCAGTGTGCGATGCCACTAGATTCCGAGTATCTTGGAATTTTCCTGGAGTTTTCGGTATTTTGGATCCTCGAGCTTTGTTGCTCGGGCTACTGAAGAGCGCCTGGATGGTCCTGCTGAAGCCATCGCTGATGTTGCTCACGAAACGGTACCCGATGTCGAGCGCAGACTGGCGAGACTCGACCTTCTCGTCTGAGGTGGCGTCAGCTTCTTTCTCCTCCGTAGTCGCTTGGCACCCACTTGAGAGCACCGTCACCACCTGCAATAAGGAACAGTGATAAAGTCTGCAGTCCACACTACGAGGGGCAAGCAGACGAAATGAAGGGAAGTATAGCAAGGAAGGAGTTAGCTTTATAGGAATTTGAGAGATTCGTATTTTTCACTGAATTTATCAGTCATGGAAAAGGATAAAAGACACAGAATGATCAAATTCAGTTTGGAGAAGAGAACACTCAGATGAAAGCAGTTATCACCTTGTGGTTTGCAAGACGAATTTCAAGGTCTGAACCTCGATGTGTTGCAGACGCAAAAGAACACATAATGATTAGTTAGGTTCGTCATCAATATTGACTTGGTAAAATTAAATAATAAGCATTCACATTGCGCAGCAAATACGCGTCGCTATCATGCAAGCAGAAGCTCAAATTCTTCCTTTGGGATTCGCCTCAACTAAGGCGATGACGTATGTGTTAGTGGACTTCAGGACGAACCCATACTTTACAATTATTTCGTTAAAAACCCAGTAAACTTTTGGATAGTTATTTGTAGTCGAAGAAAAATGATCTATGGGATTTCAAGTTTATGTTACTGGATCCCGTGAATAAATCAAGGCTATAATTCACATAAATGTTCTATTATCAATAAAAATATTACCTAGGGTGCAAAGTTTGTAGGCGCAGCTGTGTAGCCGTAATGATCGTCTTGTTAGTTGGGCAGCGGTGCAGCCGTAATGATAACAGTCTCGTTAGAAAGTGCAGCTGTGTAGCCGTAATGATAACAGTCTCGTTAGTAGGTGCAGCTGTGTAGCCGTAAGGATAACAGTCTCGTTAGTAGGTGCAGCGGTGCTGCCGTAATGATAACAGTCTCGTTAGTAGGTGCAGCTGTGTAGTCGTAATGATAACAGTCTCGTTAGTAGGTGTAGCTGTGTAACCGGAATGATAACCGTCCCGTTAGTAGGTGCAGCTGTGTAGCCGTAATGATAACAGTCTCGTTAATAGGTGCAGATATGCAGCCGTAATGATTACAGTCTCGTTAGTAGGTGCAGCGGTGCAGCCGTAATGATAACAGTCTCGTTAATAGGTGTTGATATGCAGCCGTAATGATAACAGTCTCGTTAGTAGGTGCAGCTGTGTAGCCGTAATGATAACAGTCTCGTTAGTAGGTGCAGCTATGCAGCCGTAATGATAACAGTCTCGTTAGTAGGTGCAGCGGTGCAGTCATAATGATAATAGTCTCGTTAGTTGGTGCAGCTGTGTAGCGGTAATGATAACAGTCTCGTTAATAGGTCCAGATATGCAGCCGTAATGATAACAGTCTCGTTAGTAGGTGCAGCTGTGTAGCCGTAATGATAACAGTCTCGTTAGTAGGTGCAGCTATGCAGCCGTAATGATAACAGTCTCCTTAGTAGGTGCAGCTGTGTTGCCGTGATGATAACAGTCTCGCTAATAGGTGCAGCTGTGTAGCCGTAATGATAACAGATTCGTTAGTAGGTGCAGCGGTATAGCTGTAATGATAACAGTATCTACAGTAGGTGCAGCTATGCAGTCGTAATGCTAACAGTCTCGTTAGTAGGTGCAGCTGTGTAGCCGTAATGATAATTTCGTAGCCAGCTGGCCAAGTTTTCAGTTATGCCAAGCTCCTCCCCTTTTTTTACTTGGCGTTCATAGGGGACCTCTTCAAATACGTTTTTAAAGTCAAGATCAATAAATTCGACAGCTTAGGTTAATCGTGTATCTCGGTGACCGTATTTAAGAGGTTCAGGAGATTGGGCCGGCAGCTAAGTTTGCTTCTGAAGCCATGTTGGGTTCCCTTGATATGGTTTCTCTCTAGGTAACATGTTATACGTATTTTTATACATATTTTCCAATGTTTGCCAACCACGGATGTGAGACTGATTGGTTTATAGTGTCCTGGCTCTTGCCTACTACCCTTCTTGAACAAGGGTGGGATGTTTGCTGTTTTCCAATCATCTGGAATAATTCCTGTAGTCATATACCTGTTAAAGACCTCCGTAACATTCTAAGATGCAGATTCGTAACATTCTCGGATGCAGAATATCTGGTCCTGTAGATTAGTAAATATTTCATTTGCTACGTTGTTCCTCTACTTTTACTAATGCGGAAGTGAATATGTATGTATAGACACACAGCCGTTTTTCCCTAGTTAGGAGGGTGGCTAAGACCGCCGTGCCCATGCCGGGGCTCGAACTCGCGACATGCAGCACCAAAGGCTGGCACTGCAGTCGGATCTGCTAACCACTCGACTACGGCGGCCTTTAATATAATATAATCATAATATATACCCTTCTGAAAAGTCACTCTCGCTGGTCCACAAGCAGCCTACTTGTCCAAAGCCCCTATTCCTGCAACAATCCTTGTGCTCGCGTTGGCTCCCCCCAATCGTTATGCGCTCGTAAATAGCTTCAGCTCCACGCACCATCCCTCTGTCTCCTCCTAATGAGAGACATCGAAGCGCCTATAGGCGATTTATGCGTGGAATATATCGCCTCTAAAGTCGTGACTAGCTCGGTACATGTTGACGTTATCATGTTCTTCGGCTTCATCTTCTGTTGAGTCTGTGTTAAAACACTACGGGGTAAGTATGACCCTAATTGTGATGATTTTTCTTGTTCATTTTTTTGCTGCTTTCCAGACTCGAGTTTTGAAACACGAATCGGTTTAGGAAAAGTACGATGGTTCCAAAGAGAGGTGGAACAACCGATAAGCGTGGACTTTGGGCCCGCTACGTTTATTACAGCACTTTAAAAAGCACCATCTGTCTTAAACACATCTCAACCTCAGTATTATACTTGGAATAAGGGCGGAGCACTTAAACACCGGAACACTTATGCTGTATTTATTTACATGAAAATGCATAGTGAAGGTTGGGCCGGTTGAGTGCTAGGCCAAGACTAGACTGACTCGGCCCATTCAGTCCCATCGTTACAACGGACCTCATCGTACTAACATCTAGCATGGCACATGTGTATCAAAAACTCTGAATCCTTCTCACGCTCCGCGCTTGCGTAGCTAACATACCCTGATGGCTGAAACGAGTAGGCAAAGTTTGTTGTCGCAGTCCTAACCCCTTTATTGCCATTGATATCGTGTCCAGACCGTTGGACATCTTTGAGATTTTTTCTTACCTCATGAAACTATTTAAATTCACGTTTATTACTTATGATTAGCTAAAATATAGTTCGTGCGGTATAAGTCAAATTGACTAAATTAATAAACACTGCACGTTACACGAAACAAAACATATAATCTTGGTAATTCAAATAATTCCTATACAGCTGTGGTAACAAAGTTATGTCAAAACGGGCGCAGGAGTACATGTGTAAATGGTACGTCGCAACCATGTACTTCTCATAAATGGTGTACTCGAATTCTCGTGGTTCATGTTGTTTATTGCAATCCGTTAAAGGATTCAGCGACGACGATGTGCCCGAGGAGTGCGGGAACCAACACACTGCGTTACGGAAAGCAGTGCAGGCAGTCAAGCAGCAGTTGTCCTGGGACCAGTTCACACGACATGTACGCGAGGAGGCACGAGCAGTTCACATGGTACTTATAATGCCAAAAGGCACGCAGCTCCGCCAACACGAGTGACGTGACCGCGTCTCCTCGATGGTGAAGCGGGAGCCCGCAGTGGCAGAGGGCGCTGCTCCGTAACCTGGTGGACGTGACGGGAACTAATGAGATCGCGGCATCCGTTTCCGCGCGCCAGCAAGCGGACAAATTAGTAACTGGGTCGTCGCTGTAGGAAGAGAACTGCGAGGGACAGTAAGCGGAGTGTTGTGTAATCCCGGGCAACTGTGACGAATCACTAGGGTTGTTTCTATGGGTCTGTACTTGTTGTGCAAGTGCGTGAGTCCCGTGTCACTGATACGTAGTTAGGATTTGATTTACAATGAAGAAAAGTATTAACTATGTGCGCGTCGACATTCAGTTATAATTAGTAACTAAGACATGTGGAAATGTCTGAACGACATGATCTACGGTCATATGCTGTTTGAATTATAGAAATTGAGTTGTTTAGGCCGTATCACCGGACGTTCAGGCCGTGTCACCGGCAGTTCAGGCCGTGTCACCGGCAGATTAGGCCGTGTCACCGGCAGTTTAGGCCGTGTCACCGTGTCACCGGCAGTTTAGCCGGGTCATCGGTAGTTAAGGCCGTGTCACCGGCAGTTCAGGCCGTGTCACCGGCAGATTAGGCCGTGTCACAGGCAGTTTAAGCCACGTCACCGGCAGTTCAGGCCGTGTCACCGGCAGTTAAGGCCGTGTCACCGGCAGTTAAGGCCGTGTCACCGGCAGTTTAGGCCGTGTCACCGTGTCACCGGCAGTTTAGCCGGGTCATCGGTAGTTAAGGCCGTGTCACCGGCAGTTCAGGCCGTGTCACCGGCAGATTAGGCCGTGTCACCGGCAGTTCAGGCCACGTCACCGGCAGTTAAGGCCATGTCACCGGCAGTTTAGGCCGTGTCACCGGCAGTTAAGGCCATGTCACCGGCAGTTTAGGCCGTGTCACCGGCAGTTA
>SDVV010039045.1:0-10669 GCA_016164225.1 Gammarus roeselii | reverse complement strand
ATAGCTTCCAAACCAAGGTGTTTGGATGTTTAGCTGTAGCAGTTTTTGCAGCAAAATGTCATGATTTACACTGTCAAATGCTTTCGAGAGGTCCAGCAGCACGAGTAATGATAGACTGTTTTCGTCTATAGCTTTGTATACGAGTTCGGAGATTTTCAGTAGCGCGTCTTCAGTAGAGGTCTTCCGTCTGTATGCATACTGACAGTAATTGATCAGGTTTGCCTCTTCCAGGTAGTCAAGGAGTTGACGTGCAATGATCTTTTCAAAAAAAATCGAAGTTACTGGCAGGAGGCTTATGGGTCTGTGATTTGAAGGATCGTTTACCTCCCCCTTTTTATGGATAGCTTTGATTAGTGCTTGTTTCCAATTTTGAGGGAAGGTATTTGTTGCGATGGATGTGTTGATGAGCAGCTGAAGATATGGCAGAATGATTTCTAACCCGTCCTTGAGGTACTGTAATGCTATACCGTCGTTCCCACAGGAATTTGTATTTTTGAGCGCATAAATAGCCGAAGTAATTTCCAATCTGCTTACCGGGCTCGGTGTCCACATTTGGTTCATCTTGGTGGATGAGTCGTTATGAGATGGAATTGTGAACCGAGTTGGCTTATGCGTCACCGGGGTTTCATGAACCCCCGATGAAGTTTTGTTGTGTTTGTTCATTACCTCTTCGTATGTGTGCTTTCCAACGTTAGCGAAAAACTCATTGAATGATTCTGCTATTTTTGTTGGGTTTTCATAATTTGAAGACGTTTTTGGTTTCTTGTGGGGCACAATATTCCCAAGGATGTTCCAAGTCTGCTTCTGGTTGTTTTTTGCTTTTTCTAATTCAGCAAAGTGCGCATCTCTCTTTGCTTTGCCTATTAGTTTTTTTACGCGTTTCCTCATCGGTTGGCAAGCCACGCGCAGGACTTTTAAAACACGCAATTCATCGGTCAAATCCGTGCTATTTGAGTCTGAGTTATTTTTTCCAACATTTTTGTTGGCTAGACCTTTCAGAAACCTTTGAAAATATTTTGGGTTTTGTATTTCCTGATTGAGTTCGGGAGTCATCCAGCTGACTGGAGGGCGTGTAAGTTTCTTAGAGATTATTGGTGCTACTGTGTCGAGGGCCGCTGAGAACGTGTTCATAAAAATGGTCGATTGAATATTCACATCGTCCGTATTACGCATGTCGTTGAGCAATGGTACTCTTTTCCACAACTCTTGCTTCAATGTGTCTCGTGAGTAGTTTACTTTTGTTCTATACGTTCGAATAACTGGTTTCCGTTTTTCTTTGCGTACATTGATCAGGCAGCTTATTTTTTTTGTGGTCGGCAAGAGACTCGCAGACGTTGGTGTTCAGGACAGACGGTGTCTCAATATTGGTGGTGTCTCAATTTTGAGAGGGATGGTGGTGGTGGATTCGAACATACTCAAGAACAGAATGCATTTTCTGGTTACTGGTGTTATGCATTTAGTTTGTGTTTGTGGAAAAAGTTACGGTTTTGAATTGATCGGCCAATAGATGTTCATTAAGCCTATTCTTGAAGGACGTGTTGGATTCAAGATTCTTGAGGCTTGTTGGGAGGTTATTCCAAGATTTTGGTCCAGTGATCGAAAAAGCTCGACAAGTCGTTTCTGTTTTCCTGTGTTCAACGTGCAGAGTATCATTATTCCTTGTGAATCGATTGTTCTTTTCACCTCGAGAATAAATGAGTCTTTGGCTGCCGGGTGGATGTTTTTTCTAGAAGATCTTTATGAATTCTGATCGACTCACGGAGTGCCAGTTTGTTGTCAATATTGAGCCACTTCAATTTTTCGAGGAGAGGACTTACGTGGTCTCGTTTTGTGTGGCTACCATCGCATGTTATTCCTGCCGCAACGGTGTGTGCCACAACGGTGTTCTATTCAACTTGGAACACAGAGTAGTTACGTGGTGTTTGAAGGAAAGATCGGGATCAAACCATACTCCCAGACTTATAATTTTATCTTCAATAGGAATGTTAGATTTGCCTATCCTGATAAAGAAATTAATTGGAACTGCTTTTCTTTTTGAGTTCGAGCCGAACAAGATGCATTTAGTTTTTTCAGAGTTGAGCTTGAGTCCATTTATATCATACCAACACTTCAGATTAGTTACGGCTGTCTCAGCGTCGTCTTTCAGCGCATTCAGATCTGACGGTTTTTGTGAAAGCAATATTTGGACATCATCGGCGTACATTACCATTTTCGCTTGATTTTTTGGTAATTTGCAGTCGATGTCATTTACAAAAACCAGGAACAACAAGGGGCCAAGTATCTAACCTTGAGGGACCCCAAAGGCAACTGTGGCCGAATTTGACATAGTTGCATTATCGAGTTTAACTGATTGTTGCCGATTCATCAGATAACATTCGAACCAAGTAGTGTCTATTCCGATGTTGCGGAGCTTGTCAAAGAGAATTTTGTAGCTTACACTGTTGAATGCTTTCGATAAGTCTAGCAATACCAGCAGAGATATCTGCCCCTCATCAAAGTTTTTGTACAGATCTTCAGTGATGCTCATAAGTGCGTCTTCTGTTGACAGTAATAGCTAATTGGACATTTGAACACCACAGTATTGCAGGATGGCAGGACCGACATGTAATAACTAATAGGACATTTTAACACCATAGTATTGCAGGATGACAGGACCAACATCTAATAGCTAATTGGACATTTGAACACTACAGTATTGCAGGATGGCAGGACAAACATGTAATAGCTAATTAGACATTTTAACACCACAGTATTGCAGGATGACAGAACCAACATGTAATAAGCTAATTGGACATTTTAACACCACAGTATTGCAGGATGCAGGACCAACATGTAATAGCTAATTGGACATTTTAACACCACAGTATTGCAGGATGGCAGGACCAACATGTAATAGCTAATTAGACATTTTAACACCACAGTATTGCAGGATGGCAGGACCAACATGTAATAGCTAATTCGACATTTTAACACCACAGTATTGCAGGATGGCAGGACCAACATGTAATAGCTAATTGGGCATTTGAACACCACAGTATTGCAGGATGGCAGGGCCAACATGTATTAGCTATTTGGACATTTGAACACCACAGTATTGCAGGATGACAGGACCAACATGAAATAGCTAGTTAGACATTTTAACACCACAGTATTGCAGTATGGCAGGACCAACATGTAATAGCTAATTGGACATTTGAACACCACATATCCCATCCTGCAAAAGATATAAAAAACAACGCAAATAAACACTGAAAATAAAAGCCTATGGAACAGAGCTGTAATGATCTGGCACAGTATTCACATATATTTAGATCAGAATCCTATGATGCTTACCTTCGTCCATGAAGTGTTCCTGTTTCGGTTGTTCTCTACCAACTGAGCTGGAGACCGTTTTGCCCTTGTTTAAATACTCGTCGGGTGACCCTTAACGTACGGTCACCCACCCCAGCTATGCTAGCAGTTGGAGCCGGTTGGTGTATGTGAGCATCAACTCAAATGATTCCTACAGCCACAGCAATGCTCGTACAAGTCTATAAATTTATATGGTCATGGTGATCGATACACAGGACACAACCAATATCTTCCAACCTGAAGTATATAAAGTTCGATGGAAGATGACAGTCGCTCGTTAATTGTTAAATAACTAAGAATGGAGGTTACTTTTTTGAGAAGGAGAGTATCACATGATAGCCTGTCGTTAGTACTAAACAGAGTATTATATCTACGAGAGAAGAATACACTTTTACCCGTCAATTGAACAAAAAGTATGTATCAAGAAACACAAATGACGCTCTAGTGGCATCGATTCTCTGAGGAGGCTCTGGGCTGCTGAGGGCAGACAAAAACACATTAATCTTTCAGCAAAGTGCACTCCCCGAGGATAGTGTAACGTACACGTCAGAGGGCGGTGGTAGGGGAATGTATGAACCCACATCAAGACATATATAGAGGCTAGCTAAACTATGTTATAACAGTGATTGGACGCGGCCCTGATACGCTTTATCGCCTTTGGCATATTCGATGAGAATCGGCATGGACTTGGGTGGAGTAGGGTGCGGCAATTATGGCCTAGCAGGAGTAAACCAGTGAAATCGGCCGGGCCCTGCTGCTGAAACTGTTCTCGGACCTCACTTCAAACACAAAGTGTGCGTTGTGAGTCCTGGGAGGGGTCCTATTGCGCTGAAGGACAAAGTTTTGCTTCATGTGTTAGTGAATTAGAGGAGCGTGAGTAGTGTATATGTCGTCTAAACGGCCTACTGAAGGAATAAGATAGGCCAAAATTATGTCGTCTAAACGGCCTACTGGAGGACATGATTGGCCAAAATTATATCGTCTAAACGGCCTACTGAAGGAATAAGATCGGCCAAAATTATATCGTCTAAACGGCCCACTGAAGGAATTAGATAGTCCATAATTATAGCACTAAGACGAGGATGTGAAGGAATTAGATAGTCCATAATTATAGCACCACGACGCGGATGTGAAGGAATTAGATAGGCCATAGTTAGCGGAGCAAGACGGCCTACTGGAGGAATTAGACAGGCCATAATTAGCGGAGCAAGACGGCCTACTGAAGGAATAAGATATAGGATGAGTAGATCTTAGAACCTATTATCGAATGTAATTGTTATGAAGTATATTATTTGTTAACGTGTCTGACTCAGGCGCTTTATTTCTCGGACATTGTAGTTATATGTTAAGACAAATTACTTTTGTGGTCAAGTTAGTTACTGATGGTGAATAGAGATACCAAGAACGCAAGTTTTGAGAGACCACCCGGGAAGTTGAGAGTGGGTGGTCCGAATGATCTGTATCTGTCAAATGTCACTCAAAGGTTTTATCTCGAGATATATGGTCCTCTTAGAGAAAAGTTTTCCGTACGGGAAATTTCAGTTTCCTTACGGTATCTGGTTGCTTTCATTTACGATTGCTTACGTACGGATTATATAGGTGTACGTTATTAGGTTTTGTCGACGCTATATATGATTGTTTTGGAATATTTCGCACGGTAAGAGGGCATGATATATATTATTATGTTTGTTATTGAATGACTCATTTGAATAGAGGGCATTGTTTATACGTGATTTTTTTTTATTGCACGTTTGATATTATTTGATTAAATCCACTTGCTTTTTTCCCATTTAATGTATATATTTTTTCAAAGATGGTTGTAGTGGGAGTATAATAGATCACTAACTGTTGCTCGTTATATATATTTATTTGATTCTAGTATGAATAGTGTTACAGCAAGTTTTCTGGTGAGGGTGCGCTTGAGGATAGCCGTTCGCAAAAAGTTGGAAGCGCTCCTGGAAAATTAGGTGAGATTGCTCTTACCTATTCTTTGTCTTATAAATTTGTTTTCGTATCATGTTTGCTATGATTGAGTATTTGTTTCGTTGTATATTTGTGTCTGGATTATAATTCTATAGATTTTTTCTTTACATTTATTTTGTATTCTTATCTAGTTGTGGTATATTTGATTCATTTCGGAAGTGGTTTGATGAAGTTTTTAGCGGTGGAATGTTTGATTCAACCTTGATAATGAATATAGGCCATGTTTTGTGTTTTACATCTATTTAGTTCATATGTACATTATATCTATAGAAATAGTATGGATTATTTGTTGGCAGTTTGCGGGTTAATTGGATGCGCTCCTGAAAAATTATGTGAAATTGCTCTTACCTATTCTTTGTCTAATAAATTTGTTTTCGTATCATGTTTGCTACGTTGTGAGTATATGTATCGTTATATATTTACATCTGGATTATAATTCTATATATTTTTCTGTACATATATTTTTTGTATTCATATCTAGTTGTGGTATATTGGTCTTATTCGATGCTTGATTGGTGGAGTTTCTAGCGGTGGGATGCTTGATGCCAGCTTGATATTGAATATTGGGTATGTTTTGTCTATAACATCTATTTAGTTCATATTTTTATATTATATATATAGGAATAGTATGGATTATTTTGTTGGCAGTTTGCGGGTTAATTGGATGCGCTCCTGGAAAATTAGGTGAGATTGCTCTTACCTATTCTTTGTCTTATAACTTAGTTCCGTATCAAGTTTGCTATGATTGAGTATATAATACGTTCTATATTTGTGTCTGGATTATAATTCTATTTTTTTTCTGTACACATATTTTGTAATCTATCTAGTTGTGGTAAATTTGATTCATTTCGGAGATTGTTTGGTGGAGATTTTTAACGGTGGGTTGCTTGATTCAACCTTGATATTGAATATAGGCTATGTTCTGCGTTTTACATCTAGTTGAATCATATGTATATTATAGATATACGAATAGTATGGTTTAGAAAGTGGGAGGGCTTATGACGTCTTGCATTCCCACACATGGAGTCGTATTTAAGGTGGATGGATTCTCCCTCCCGAGAACTAAATTATAATTTATATATTTTATTTAAATAAGGGCATACATGGATTATTTTTATTTTATGAACATTTACAGGTTGTAACTTGTCAATGTGGACGTGATTTCGTCATTTATGCCTCAAGCAGTGCCTATTTTTTTCATACTGTAGCTAATGCACTCTCAAGCGATCGACCTGTACCAATCCCTGTCATACGAACAGGAGGCTAGGAGCAAGATTGTTTTAAAAATTTGGGATATTTAGGTTTGCATCTTCCACACTATTTCAGGCATATTTGGTAGATTGTTGCATCATTGCTTTTTTTTATAAGTATATATGACATTCTGTTACAATTAAGCCAGTTCTATTTTAACCCTTAGCGCTCCGTTGTACACACCCCAGCAGTATCTCCTTCCATCGTTTTCTTTGTAATCAGACATAGAGAAATCTGTATAATAAATAGCTGACTTTTTAATCCCTCAATTAAAGTTTCAAGATGTAAATTTCTGCACGATGATCATAGGAATGTATGTTTAAGAGGTGTGAGTCCATGCCACATCTATATGGATTTTTTTCTTTATTAATCTCTAGCAAATGTATACATTAAAGTTTAGAAGACGATTTACTGGATGGAGGGGTCCTAGAGCATTACGGTTTGGCTACCCTTCACCTGATGAGATATTTATCTACGATAGCTTAAGTAGCTGTGTACAGCATCAATTAGCTCATTATCTATCACATTTTCAACGTGGGGCAAGAGGCGTTTTAGTGCATTTTCAATGCTAGTTCATTCGAGATGAATTTAGGATATTGCAAACAAAGATTTATAAGATATATTTTTTAATGATAATAGATGTTGACACATTTATATATGCATATATATACATGGGATATCATTTATACGGAAACATAGCTTTTTTACACCGAAAAATCGACGTGAACATCTTGGCGAAACATAAGTAATGACTTCGACCTCCCTCTTTTGTGTTATCTTGATCCTTGGTACCAGTGCCACTCTGATGGTTCTTTATCAATGATGTATATTTATTCCTCACCCGAAGCTGTCGACTCGTCATATCGGTGTAGGATTTATCATCTGGGTGTGTTTTTTTCTCTTATCTATTGGTGTTCTAGACTAACGCCCTTAGTACACATTTTAGATAAACGGCGACCTTTGGGAGAAGTGTATGCAACACTTGCAATCCTATCCTTGTAACCAAAACTTTGTATTTAGTCTTCAGCGAGCGTTTTATGGACGCTAATTTTTTAATTACTTTTACGTGTTGATGACATCGAATCGTTTCAGGTTTTCTTCTTGCTATCGCCTACGTTACCATTCATTATATTCCCTCAGATTTCCGAAATATACATAATTCTCATAGCACTCAAACGTTTGAGCATGATTCTCTCTCCTCATGTTTCATTACCATTAATTTTGAAACAAAGTCAGCTATGCATTTGATTTTTTTATGCAATTTTACACTTCTTATACTTGACACCTTTTCACGACCCCATTTGATAATTCGGTTTCCTTCAACGTTTGTAGGTTTTTCTTCACATGACATATCCTTGATATCACTGTCACTGATATTCATTCCACTAAAAGTATCCCACGTTTTCCCATTGTTTTCATTATTTTCAATTTCGGCTAAGGTTTGGGTATACTCCCCCCATTTCACCCAATCTTTATACGTTTCACGTTTGGTTGATACCGGCATCGCACTTTCTTTACTGCCCGCACCCTGTTGAGCGTCGTCTATATCGTTATTTTTGATACCCAAGTCTGGATTATTATGTTCTATCAAGACACCCGTAGCATCCTTAGAGCTTATTTTTTTCGCTCATTTTTAAGAGTATCATATTCAAGATAATGCTGTCCTTCCAGATGTTGCCAAGCCCGAACGTCGACCTTGATTTGCTTAATTTTATCTTTGCATTGCAAATAACACATACCCCTGCATTTTTCTTTCTGGTAAAACACTTCCATATCGTACTGGGCGACATCCTTCTTCCCTGAAAGCGGACCTCTATCTGAATGAGAACAGATATGAGTCCAATTTTATACATACAGGATCGTTAGCGTCACTGCGTTGGCTCATGTATGTGGGGCAGCATGTAGGCATTTACACACATTTTGTGCAAAATGGGCTACTATTCACTGCCAGATACATACTACCTAATCTAACCAACTTAACCATGAATTATGTGTCATCGCTCGAGATTTTTCATGCATTTTATCACGGTTTGATGCCGCCATATACCGGCATATGCCGGTATAATGTAGCTGTATTCACGGTTTGATCCTGCCATATGCCGGCATATGCCGGCATATGCTGGTAGAATGTAGGCGTACTCACGGTCGATGTCGGTATAATGTCGGCATTTACACACATTTTTGCAGAAGGGTTACCATACACTGCCGGATGCATTAATACCTACCTAACCTAACCTCACCCATGGAACAACATCCCTTGCTGTTGATACAAGATATTTTATGTGCATCAGCTTCAATGTATGTTATGTTAAAAGAAGTAATCATCCTATCCTAACCTAACCTAACTTATGTACAGTTTTCAGTCAATATTTTATACGATGCATTATACATATCCCTACATTATGATCAATCTTTCGCAGATTGATACACACATCTAATTCTGAGCTTGTAAATCATCAAAAAACTAACCTAACTTAACTTATGTACGATATTCAGTCACTGTTTTATTCAAGAATTAACAAAAATCTCCACTTAACTCTATTTTTTGATCTATCCTTTGCAGTTTTGACACCTAATATTTCTACTTTGCAATCAATCTCGACTCATATATGTTTCCAGAGAGGTCAGATATTTTCAATCTTAGATGGATTGAATGTTACGAGTAATTCATATTTGTTTCCATCATCATACAAATGGGCGACTTCATCTCATACTAGGTCGACCATATTTTTTTTCAATATCTCCTGACACTTCATCCATTGACGACTTGCACAGTTGATCTGACTTTATTCTTTCCATTTTTTTTTCAAATTCTTCACGATGACAGCGTTTCAGATGTCTCCACACGTTACTCGTCAATTTATGTTTATTCAATTTTATTTCTTTTTGGCACAGTGCACAGACCCCCATCACCCCATATCTTTCGAACAATCGAGGAATTAAGCTATAACCCATCCTTCCACAATAGAATCCCAATATTGACTGGATATTTTCTCATCGGACTCTGATTTATATCTCACCATTCTGTCACACATAAACAGCATTTACCCCGAGATAGGTTTATGGGTAGCGTTGCAGCCCTTGAAATATATTCTCCTACCGTCTTCAACAATTTCGATGTTACCTCCGTCGAACGCAATGTATGCAATTTCATCGCTTTACCTTCGAGTTGTAAGATATTATAAACGATTGATTTAGGATTTACATACTATTATTAGTATTATTTACATATCTTGCTGACATCATCAATGACTTCTATCTCGTTTTTTCGATTACAGCATGCCTCGTACAGCCACCCATACCCTGCATCACGATGTTTAAATTTCCTCTCAAAATCTATCATATAATCCACCATTTCTTTGCTACGAATACCGAAAGCTGATCCGTGCCCTTTTGTCCACAAATGTAATTCTTCTTCTTCTTGAACTTTAATTACTCGAAGCTTTTCAAATCCAATGTCGTTCTGTTTTTCATCAATGAGGAATTCTTTCATATTTTCCAGGTTTTCTTTGGTTCTTAGGAAAAACCCGTTTCCCAACACTTCAGCTGTATTACAATCATGATGATTTTCCACTCGGATCATATCAATTTCGAGAGATGCTCTCTTATTTTCCTTGAAGTTTGTTACATACGACTGAAACCAGTTGATGTCAGTTACCCAGAGCCGACTTCATTTTTCCTTCATCCATATCTGAATGTTAGCCCCCACTCTTTTGATTCTTGTTTTACCCATTCTTAGATAACTGGTATTTTCAACATTAGTCAATATTTGTTCGATCCGACTCATATCATCTTCGGAGATTTCTTCTGCCAAAACACGTAAACTAATTTATTTACCACATGAACATTCATTGTTATCTATTTGAGGATGATCCGTCCGTCTCCGCTTGTCCTCCACGTAACACTGACTCCAATCACATCATACAGCTTGCTATTATAATGCGTTTGCAAATCTTTGAGCCTATAATCACTCGCTTTGGCGATCAAATACGTATGCACGTACGGATGCAGGTCTGTAGACGGACATACGTACATACATGTGTTTATTCGAGCGTATGTACGTGTACATGTATTGAAATATATA
>SDVV010039043.1:0-10670 GCA_016164225.1 Gammarus roeselii | reverse complement strand
AACATATATACACATTATATAAGTATATATATATATATACTTATGACTAAGTATATATACATGACTAAGCTCCGTCTGTTCCTAAAAAATGTCAGATTCAAACTGGTCTTGATGTGCGCACCAATTGCAACATGACTGAATAGCTTTTCCGGCAGGTGCATCAGTCATGTTTCCCAGAACATGCGTCAAATCCTAGTCCCAGTCTGATAATTGTCGAGCCGCAGCTGCTGTCTTCAGCTGACCCCGCTAGCAGGGATGAGCCGCCACCGCCCCTCGAGATGGGGAGAGGTGTTGGCGAACGGTGATAGTCGCGTGATAGATCCAGAGGCACGCTAATGAAAGCGGTGTGATGGATTGATACAGAGAGAGCGGAGATGGATACAAAGACGCTAACGAGAGCAGTGGTGATGGATTTTCTGATAGGCAATTGAGAGCAGTGGTGATGGGTCCAGACATGTTAGTAAGACTAGGGTGATGGATCCAGAAACACGCTTGTAAGAGGGGAGGCGATGGATTCAGGAACACGCCTAATGTAAACGGCGGTGATGGATCTAGAGACACGTGAGTGCGGCAGTGATGAGTCCACAGTCAAGCTGGTGAGAGCGACGGTGACAGATCCAGGGACACGTTAACGAGAGCGGCGGTGATAGATCCAAAAAGACCTGAATGAGAGCGGTGGCGATGGATCAGGAGACACGATAATGAGAACAGTGTTGGTGGAAGCAGAAAGCCAATAAGAGCAGTGGCGATGGATTCAAAAGCGCGCAAATGAGCGCAACGGCGATAGACCCAGGGAAATGGATTGAGAGATGCGCTAGGGCGAGCACTGGTGATGGATCCAGAGACACGCTAATGAGTGTAATGGAGATGGATCCAGAGACACGCTAATGAGTGTAATGGAGATGGATCCAGAGACACGCTAATGAGTGTAATGGAGATGGATCCAGAGACACGCTGATGAGTGTAATGGAGATGGATCCAGAGACACGCTGATGAGTGTAATGGTGATGGATCCAGAGACACGCTAATGAGTGTAATGGAGATGGATCCAGAGACACGCTAATGAGTGTAATGGTGATGGATCCAGACACACGCTAATGAGTGTAATGGAGATGGATCCAGAGACACGCTAATGAGTGTAATGGTGATGGATCCAGAGACACGCTAATGAGTGTAATGGAGATGGATCCAGAGACACGCTAATGAGTGTAATGGTGATGGATCCAGAGGCACGCTAATGAGTGTATAGTTATGGATCCAGAGACACGCTAATGAGTGTAATGGTGATGGATCCAGAGACACGCTGTTTATTAAGAGCAACGATGATGAATCCACGGCTAATAAGAGCAACGATGATGGATCCAGGGATACGCTAATAACAGGCAAAATGATTGATCCAGAGACACGCTGATGAGAGTAGCGGTGATAGCTTCTTCCAGACCGTTTACACTGAGAATGAGCCCAGCTTCCTCACGCTGGAGCGCAAATCGCCGTGCCATTAAATGCAGGCCTCCAGCCACATTAAGGGCAGAGCGACGCCTCACAGCAACGCCGATTGTGGGGAATGCAGCACTGGCGCTATGCCGTCTCAAGGGAAGCAGCCGAGGTTAAACCAGTCATTTGAACACGATTGGAACAACGTGAAGCAGTAAACAAGCAGTTGATGTGCATCAAAGCATAATGTGACACTAGTATCAAGGTAGGTAAGCAGAGATAAATAAGTATCAGCTTCACTCAGGCACGAATCTAACCTAAAGATTATCAACAGCAGGAACAAGTTAGCACCTGCAAGCTAGGTGCGTTGAGCAGCCAACGCGGAAGAGCGTCAAGTGTGTGCACAGGTTGCTGAAGGACAGATGGAGCTGGTGGAGCAAAGAACACCTAATGGCGTTCTACCTCAGGCTGGAGGGTTAAGTGGGCATTCATCATCCAGACACCAGCTTGGTCGCAGAGGCAACACGGAGGAACTCCCGTGAAATACACACAGCGTCCTTGAACCCTTACCTTGGATCACCCTCAAAACAAACAATGAGGCCTCTGGCAACCATGGACAAGGAAAAATACCCCGGCTATTTTCTTTGCTTTTATCAACTAACATCCCTGATGGTTGACTCGAAACATTGTCAAAGACGTGGACGATTCCTCCCTGGGTTTAACCCAGCGGTCACTTGAAGATTGAATCATTCGATCACCAAAGCAGGCCCCAGCTACAATATCCGTTTTGTTGTTAAAAAATCGTAACCTGGTGAAGAATGGGTTCTCAGAGGTTAAAATCTGAAGCATTTAATATCTCCCAACAAAGATGAGTGATAATGAAGCGTAATGCTTAAGAAATAAACACGATTTCAGTAGTAAACCTAACCTACAGAATGGCTGGTTATTAGAGAAGGACTCCCAGTGGTCTGCCCAACTGGGAATATCGTCCGTCAACATCTCTAAGCACTGACCCCTCATCATACCGGACAAAGTTGAGAGGATTTCACCTTCCGACTATAAATCGTAGACCACAGCGCACAGCTCACGTCCCTCGACGTCATTTATCGACAGCATTTACTTACGATAATCAAGGCGCGAGTAGAATTCACAGCATTTTATTTCGCGAATCGTCAGATTATTTACATTGACCTTTGGAACGAAAAGCGCGATGCATTTCATGAATAACTGCTCAATACAAAGCCAGTTATCATGGGTCAATCTTCACAGAGTCGCTTGCACACAACAAGCATAATTGTTAATGCCAACACTTGCGTCAGCGTGTTGTGTAGCGCTGACATATACGGCGACCAGTTGCGCGTAGGTAGGCGAGATCAAGACTATTCCCTTGCAAAGAGGTTAGAGAGGAAACATTCCAATGATACACTATAGCGGTCAGAATTTAGGTCTTCTTGCATTTCTTTTAATTTCCTGAATAAAGTGTTGGGAACAAATCCTATATGCCTCATAAAAGGCAGAAAAACTGCTTTCGTGTCTATTGTTTTGGGCCGTCTAGTCAGGCATCTGTCTCTGGGGAGGCTCAGATGCGGCTTAAGCCAGTGAACGCCTTAGGACGATCAAGTATATACAAACCTGGAGCAGTGCAGATGTTGAGCGTGTTAGCCTGTCCCCGGAAGAGAAGAGTCAAGAAAGAACACTGGAACTCTCCACCACGCATGGCAACTGTTCACTAGTTAAAGGAGATTTTACTTTGTGATCGGTAGACAGTTTACAAACACCATCAGTCTAGAAAGTTAGGACATTTTAGAAAGCGTAAACCTATATTTTTCAACGCACATAAATCGCAATAAAACTATTACTTCACAAAATGTTTCAACTAATGCAATGCAATGTCATGAAGCCATCAACAGTGTAGAAGGGATTCCTAATTTAGTCCGAGCGTTACAACGGACTGACGGGAATACACTAGTCTGCAAACCATGGCTAGAAACCCCTTCAAACAATTCCTCACTAATCTTTGAACAAATAAAGAACTTGGAAATGTGTTTAACCATACGTCTCTCTGCGGGAGCTGGGAGGCATAAGCCGCATAAATAATCTACATTGCGCTCTAGCCTGTCACCGGATTTTGAGGTGAACACGACCCATTTAATCCTTATTTTTGGAAGACGATTGAACACTTTATTTTACCATGCATCAAAGTGAGTTTCACCCATATCGAATTCAGAAGACAAACCTTTAGAAAAAACATGAAAGGATAGGAATATTCATAACTTGGCATACCTGCTATGTTTCACGACGCTCTGTAGACTTATATATGTATATTGTCACCTGATGGCCGTTTTTTACACACGGCGTTTATGGGCTGGCCTTTAACGATTCAAGAGACCGACCAGAATGTCTCACTCGTGGTCAGGTAGGCTCGAACCGACACCCTCCACCCCCCCCCCCAATGGAAGTAGATTGTGAGGAGAGACCGATGCGCTGCCCACTCGGCCACCGAGCTGGTATTGATCAGAGATTCGCATTATTGGGAACACAAGAGATCATTAGTAGTATACCCGATTATTGGGAACACAAGAGATCATTAGTAGTATACCCGATTATTGGGTACACAAGAGATCATTTGTAGTATACTCGATCATTGGGTACACAAGAGATCATTTGTAGTATACTCGATCATTGGGTACACAAGAGATCATTTGTCGTATACCCGATTATTGGGTACACAAGAGATCATTTTGTAATGCTATGAATAGTTTCAACACTGTTCTGTTGTTGGAGAACGGGGGCGTGCTATTTGAAGTCAGGCCAATGAGATCAACGCATTGAGGTGCCTTGTGCGGGATTGGGAGAATCTGAAGTCGGGCAATGACGTCCGGCCAATGAGATCGAAGCAGTGATGGTGGGTGCCATGTGCGGGATTGGGTGATTCGTTCAGAGGAGCGAGAAGAAGCTAGGTGAAGTTAGCTAGGGCGTCAGAACGAGAGAGTAAACGGCAGCAGACGGTCGATGGGCTGGAGGCCTCGACCAGGGCCAGGGGCAGACAGGGCCTTGTGCGGGCATCTTCAAGGGGGAAATGCAAACTTTGCGCGTACTTCGGCAGCAAATCTGCGAGAGCGGCGCAACCTATCTTCGGCAGTAACAGGTATCGATCTGCCGAAGCATCATCTTCAACGGGGAAACAGTGACCCCACACATCCAACGTCGGACCTATCGTCGGTAGTCGCAGGTGTCAATATGCGAGGCATCATCTTCAAGAGGGGGGGGGGGAGTGACTGCCGTCGAGGTGATTCGTCATTTGGTCGTAGGGGATCGTGGTGATTCTTTAGCCTCGTCGTAGCGAATCCTCGAGACATTTGGTGGTCAGTATTGTTGTAATGAGGGCAGTCCGTCTCTTGGTAACCAGCCTACGACCCGCCACGCACAGGCCAGAATGCCAAGTGCAGGCAAAGCCTAACCGGGGCTTAGGAGCAGAATGACAAGTGGCGCGCACAGGCCGATGTTGGGATGCCAAGTCTTTGGTCATGACCGTGAACATCAATCACAGGCCGATGTTGGGATGCCAAGTTTTGATCATGACCGTGAACATCAATCACAGGCCGATGTTGGGGTGCCAAGTATTTGGTCATGACCGTGAACATCAATCACAGGCCGATGTTGGGATGCCAAGTTTTGTCATGACCGTGAACATCAATCACAGGCCGATGTTGGGATGCCAAGTCTTTGGTCATGACCGTGAACATCAATCACAGACCGATGTTGGGAGGCCAAGTTTTGGTCATGACCGTGAACATCAATCACAGGCCGATGTTGGGATGCCAAGTATTTGGTCATGACCGTGAACATCTATCACAGGCCGATGTTGGGATGCCAAGTTTTGATCATGACCGTGAACATCAATCACAGGCCGATGTTGGGATGCCAAGTTTTGATCATGACCGTGAACATCAATCACAGGCCGATGTTGGGATGCCAAGTATTTGGTCATGACCGTGAACATCTATCACAGGCCGATGTTGGGATGCCTGTCTTTGGTCATGACCGTGAACATCAATCACAGACCGATGTTGGGATGTCAAGTCTTTGGTCATGACCGTGAACATCAATCACAGGCCGATGTTGGGATGCCAAGTTTTGATCATGACCGTGAACATCCATCACATTTGATTTGAAGCGAGATATTATGCAATACGGAAATCATAGCTTTAAGAAGTTTGTACTAGTTGGAACTCACTGAATCGAGGATCTCGAGGTAAAATAAAATAGTCACCTTAGTCGCTGGATACGCTAACAACAGCTAGTGACACATGCAAACCACGACCCGTGGTACATGTTCCACTGCCGTGGAATTGTTTCGGCATTATTCGTGTTATTCTACATCGTGAAAGAATCGTTGAAACATCCTCGATGAAAAATGGGCACAAATTACCGAGAGGAGATGCTGCCCAAGAACCCAGCTGTCAGGGCCAGGTGATGATGATTGTGATGCGCGGCAGCAGTGGGAAGCTACCACCAGTGATCTTGGTATCAGCAACAAGCGGTGATTCATTTTAAAGCTCCATCAAAAGGGAGGAGCAAAGGTGCAGCAATGATGTGAGTTGAAGAGCAGCGCATGAAGCTCCGCAGAGCGAACACAACTCACAATCATCCAAAGGACGACGTCGCACCAGTCTTCACTGAAATCACGTAAAGACATGCTACAAACCAATGTCCTTCAATGTAACCACAACAGGGTATATTGTTACCAGCCTAATACCAACGACTGTAAACGCTTCACACTAGCCATGAGTTATTGCTTGCATGATGCGCCAGATATTAAGCGGACTGGTAGTGTATCGAGGCCGCGGTGCAACTAAACAATTACATAAGCATTGTCCAGTCACTTCCACGCTATGATGTTTTAGCGCAATGGAATAAACGACTTAGTTAATATATGATCACCGTTTGCATTAATTTGACCTGCACAAATTTTGGCGAAGACAGACATCGGATATAGCTAAGTGTTGTGGATTGAAACACAAGTTTCAGTGCAAGTCAACTCTTTTGATTAAGAGAAAAGTGACCCACGCTAACACAAACGGGAGGATGAGGTTCGGGAACACGGTTGAGCAAACACCTAGTAAAGAGCCCCATGGGCTATTATTGATTTTTTTCATTCAATTAAAACTCGTTATGCATACTAAAAGCACAATGAAGAAATTCTTTACTGTGAAGTTACCAATCATAAACCTTTACTGTGAAGTATTTGCTAAAAAAAAATTCTGATATCAGAATTAATAAAATATTAGCAAAACATAATCTGTTAATGAAAAATACACAAACTTATACGCATAAACAGAACCCTTGCTGTAATATAAATATTATGTAGGGAAACAACATCTATCAAAGAAAACTTGCCCGCAGTCCTCAAATCCATTGTTATTTCCTACAGTCCTACCATATCGCTGTTTGCTCGCCACAATAATGCACTAACAAACAAGAGAAATGCCTTAACTCTGTAGCTACATGTTAGGCAGCTAAAACATTAAGTGAAACTAGTAAAACAACAAATGACAGAGGCATAGCTGTCTCTTACATTTGTTAGCTTTATGTTTAGTTAGAAGAAACGTGTGGCTGTTTGAATTCCACCACTACAACAGATTTCAATCACACGACTGCATTTGCTTGTAATGTACGTTTCCATTTCAATCTCAATACTTGAATTTTTACCTAATTCTTTGTTCCTTTAGTTCTTTTTATTGCTTGTCTGAGACTGGGCAGATCCGGAAGCATCACTTTGTCTCACTTCTTCCCCCAACTGATCATAACAATGGTCACAAGCTACAAATGAAAACCCTCCGGTTAGTTGTTGTTCCAACGAATCATTTCCCTCAGTTTCTCTCTTCCTCTTCTCAAGTGCTGCTTCGATCTTCAGCTCCAAGTTTAAGAGGTGCGTTGGGTATTCCATTTTGGTCCCAGTTTGAAATATTAACCTTATATCAGAGATCCAAATGACTCCTAGGCCGCATAGGTCGTCGTCTAATCGCCGTATTTGCACAGTAAGCGTTGGTCCAGTACTGATCGCCCACCACAGAGACTAAGTGTCTGCGGCTGAGTGCAGTACTATCGTCGATAATGGCCCAATGAGGGATTGGTATTAACTCGTCGCCAAATGGTAAATGAATGCATGATACAGCACCGGGAGAGCGTCGATAACCCGGCATTCCATGGAGAGGTCTGCAAGGGTGACCAGAAACACCACTTTGAATCGGATCAAAATAGTGGGATATCATCAAAAATCCGTCCCTGCAGGATAACGCATGAGTGACCAGACATAACCGATAGGATTGGAACACGAAGTGTCGGGATAATGTCGATGACCAGGCACACGTGCTGCTGTGTGGGTGACAAGACAGAACACATATCTATCTGGCAATCAGCATAATGGCTTCTTCGCAAGTGCCAGTAGCTTCATCTTATCTCTGATCGTCCAGCGCTGACCACCAATACCTCAACGACTGTGTAGTGCTGGATTAGGAGTTCTGAGCACATTAAACACGTTCGCACACGTGGGGTTCATGATGGCAGGGAAGGGATTGATAGAGAGCATCATCATCATCTCTGATCGTCCAGCGCTGACCACCAATACCTCAACGACTGTGTAGTGCTGGATTAGGAGTTCTGAGCACATTAAACACGCTCGCACACGTGGGGTTCATGATGGCAGGGAAGGGATTGATAGAGAGCATCATCATCATCATTTCTTTGTATGCATCATCAAGTCTCTCGTTTGCAGGTGTGCATTCAAGGCTAATTGCAGCCTAAATAGTGTTCAGACTGCCTAAAAATAAATCAAGTTTTTATTCCGATTAGCTTAGGTATTGAACTGAGATTCTCGAGCAGGCCAGGACGGCATACCGATTGAAGCATGCATTCGTGATGATTGTACCCCAAGTGGCATCTGTACAGTAGGCATTGACAATGTACATTGGCGAAACAGTCAATAATCTTTAATGTTATGCCATCGTAGCAAAACAGACCACTATGAATTAACACAAGCTAGATCTTTTCAACTAGTCCTGAAACGTAAACCTTGTGAACTTAATTCGAAGTTATATCTAGTTCAATATTATTAGCCATTTACAACAGCTGTAATTAAAATGGGTCATAAATGTATTCCCATCATCAAAATATCTAGAGCATTACCATTATAATGTTCTCAATTATAAAAATCCCTACCACTATTAATTGCACAGCTATTCTTGGTTTACGTCATCGAAAATGACCTGAATTGACGATGTACCAAATAGATAAGAAATAATATTCATCACGCTCAATCATCCAGTAGGTCATGGATATCAACCAAAGGATAGTATGATGACGCAGCAACTCATAGGTTCAATTTCAGCTGCATGAGTCAACTCTTCAGTACATTCTGACTGTGGCGGCTGCACGACAGCTTCACAATCTCGTCTCTGTTCACGCAACGTATTAGTACAGGTGATCTAGGTTCATCACCGATCGGCCAGCCAGAGTGCCGCACAGCCACCAACAGCAAGTACTCAAACAAGGGTGATCAGTTTCAACTCGTCACCGACTACTGAGAATTAGCTGCCACTGCTGTTCCGAGCACCGTTGATAACCCGACACAGAGCGCTAAAAATCAATGGCTGAGCGCCGTTGTGCGATGTGTGATCAATATACAATAATGTGTACCCCATGAATCTGTGAGTAGATCAAGTATATAACAATAATTGTAATACAGTAACATCAACAATTTTACTCGAAAAATGATGGAAAACATATTAAATTTTTATTCTTTGGTATCGTTATCTATGTTATTATTTGAAAAAGTTGTTCGTGTATTTACTTTTCTTACGATCTTCATCTGTGATTTATATGCCAGATCAAAAACTATTATACTTATTTAGCTACAATAAATTTAATTGAAGGATGATTGTTCGGTGCGTCGAAGCACAGGAGATAACTGGTTTGAGCGACGAGCTGTAACCAGCAACACTGGGAAGTCTGTACGAACAACCTCTGGATCACATACACGCGCGCGCTCACACACACACACACACACACGCTGGGAGGGGGGGGGGGGCACACATGTTCATCTACTGCGCTGGAGTCATCATTGAGTTTTCAGTATGGATGCACAATTCGAAAGGTCTGCATCATTACAAAGATCTTAATATAATGTGTGGTATATCAAAGGCATAGACCACGCAGTGAGAAGAACAAAGATGGTTGCACTGAGTGCAGTTTCAAATATTATGAGTGCATACATCAGTAGTATGTACAACTGAATTAAAATTGATAAATATTATTAAGCCAACTGAAGACACTAAAATGCGAAGAAAAAAATGATAATTTTCTCAATATTATGTATCGAGTGACAACCTGTCATTTCCTAGCGTCTCTATACATTGTGCGTAATAACCTCACAGTCGCGTAGAGATTTTGATATCCAACTAGACGTAAGACAATAGTATTGACGGTGCATTTTTCAATATTATTAAGGCGTGTCACTTTACTTAGAGGTAAAGACGCATAACGTAAAATAAATCCACTAACATCAATTTCTCTTCTCAGCTTCATTTGTATGAATTGACGCAAAAAATACTTTTCATCGCTAATATTTAGCTTGCCCAAAGCGCTGATAAGATAACATGCGGAAGTATCGTTGGTGTAGGCCGATTGTCAACCGATACCACCGGTTCCGATACCCCGGAACATTTGTATCTGAAGTTGACTTATTCCGCAGCCCACGTCGGTGCTGAGCGAGTGTGGAGAATGTATCCCACATGCCCGGCACTGAGAAGAAGTAAATGTATATATGCATGTGTGTATGAGTGTGTACTTATGTACATATACATATGTATGTGTATATGTATGTTTATGTATGTATATATATGTGTGTGTGTATGTATATTTGTGTGCATGTACATGTATATGTGTATGTGTGCGTTTATGTATGCAGATAGTTAGTGAACCATCTTGTTTTCTGCGTGAGTGACTTTCTTGTTTTGGAACTGGGAAGGATGTGCGGTGTCTACCGCCCTCTTCCCCCCCCCCTTTCCCCTCCTCTTCCCCAACTGCCTGAAGGTTTCCAGTGCGCGCTTTTTTGTAAGATGTTTTTCCCCTATCGTTTATAGTGCAAGTCTTTACCCTAGTAGCCCCTGTAGTGGGCGAAGTTATCCTAATGTATACATAACATTGAAATAGGTTATTTTAATGGTATGGAAATG
>SDVV010039042.1:0-10670 GCA_016164225.1 Gammarus roeselii | reverse complement strand
TATTTGAAAAACTCCCTTTTTCCAATATACAATCATTTCTCTACTTGTAGGGCATTGAAACTGCCAGAATAAATGTAATACTTTGCTGCGTAGTGAAACATTCATTTTCGACAGAATGATTTTCTATGCTAACGTTGCTATGTAATATGCGCTTATTCGTTATAAGGTGTCCCCTACAATGATTTTTCTAACAATTCTCCAATTATCTATCAAATTTAATTTATGGTGTCAAACAACAGTCGGTGCTTCAAATTTTAATTCTGTATTCACTTCGTTCGTCCGTCTCATTAACTGTACACTCAAATTGTGATACTGTAAACAATCGAGAAATAAATGTGGGTGGTATAAAAGATCAAAGTGCCGTCATTTTGTTATCGCTGCATCTGTTCCGCATGCGCTGAATAACAGACGAGCTCCAACGTTTGATTCATTGGAATAGTCATCGTATAGTTTATTCAGCTCAGGTTGCCATGATATACTATGATTTCCAGTTTTCCAGTTCCAACCCTTCACACAAGTTTGTTTGTAGCTTGTTTGGCGTTGGTTGGGCCGACTCGTTGAATAAACTGAATTGCAAAACTGTGCCTGGAAATTGGTTTTACAGGGCAGAGAATGGACTACCTCGATATCGAAACAGTTTAGTGAGTAGTATTTGAATACGGGTAGTTATGGATAAATCGAAACAGTTTAGTGAGTAGTATTTGAATACAGGGCAGAGAATGGACTACCTCGATATCGAAACAGTTTAGTGAGTAGTATTTGAATACGGGTAGTTATGGATAAATCATGGATCTCTACAAACTTGTAATGCAAGTTTGGATGATATTTTGTTAGGAATGGTTTCAAAAATGATATGCGAGTACTACCATGAAAGTTCGTCGAAATAAACTCCCGAGATGTATAATAATGTAGTTATTCTAGTAATAATTGGCCATCAAATACCAAATAGATTTTATCTGAGTGTTTATCATCTGAATCGAAAAAGATATTGAACTGACAAATGCTAGATCTCTCTCTGATAGGTAAGCCCATCGTCTAGATCTCTCTAGGATGGGCATGTCCATTGTCTAGATCTCTCTCTGATGAGTATACCCACCATCTTGATCCCTATCTGATGGGTATATCCATCGTCTAGATCCATTTCTGATGGGTAAATCTCTTTCTCCGTCATTTGAGTTGTTTAGAAATTTCTTCCGATAGACATAATACAATGGGTTGACTTTGATGATACAAATGAAGATGAGATTTTTTTTTGATTGAAAGTAGTATTCAAAAGTTGCGCCCCATAGTAGGTATAATTTTGAGGTCAGAGGGGGGCTGTGATTTCCAAACGACGCTATTGAATTTCTCTATGAAAGTCGCATCAATTTAACTCATATTTATATATCATGAAATTTTAAAGTTCTGTTAACTGTATTTACAATGTCGATCTGAAAACATCTGCATGTTTTCGGTATGTTTTACAAGCAGAATTTTTTTGAAAGGTCAATGATTTTATTATCAAAATCTGAGTCTTATTTTATCAAAAACAAGATGCATATATCTCATATTTTCATTTATGTATCGGTATCATGTTTCAGGACTTGAATGACTGATCACATATTTCACAGTGCCACTAGAGAGTACGGTTCAATAATTAGCTTCAATTTTTGATCAGAAAATTTATTTTATTATCATGCAAAAAATAGCGTCGAACAAAATTATAAATGAATTATTATACGTGGCAAGCCTTTCCATGGTCAACTGGGAAATTAGTTTGACAACGTCAGTGGGTTTCAATCACTTGTGCTCACAGCCGCAATAATGAAGCAGGGGGCGATCCGATGCTGTCATTCATGAACATGGCGGGAATCAAAATAAATTACATTCAGTGCTCGGCTAATGAGTAAATGTATCTGAAAACAAGGGTAGAAACGGGGACTCTGATATTCAAACTTTAGAGAGTAAATGACCACCGATTTGTTAATTGCTTCACATTTGAAGAGAGAATTTAAAGGTAATCAAGAATTCACAGGATTAAAAATGTTGCCTGTGATAGTAGAGAATAATTGAATTTTATTTGAGTGAAAAGAGTAGGAAGGCGTATTTTTCTCTTCTAATCAACTAAAATATTTATATGGTGAAAAGAGTAGGAAGGCGAATTTTCCTCTCCTAATCAACGAAAATATTTTTACGTATGCCTTAATTAAGTATACAACTTGATATAGAGAAAATGTTTTGAAAGAAAGCTCTCAACGTCAACCCAGCATAGGAGGCCTGGAAGTTACATACCAGGCTTTGATAGAAGTTCACAGTTGACTGGAATACAATAAGATTTTACGTATTTTGTTTATTCTGCTAGTAAGCCTTACTTCGCCTCACGTAACATTTGTCAGCTGACCTTCCAATATATTTTTTGTGAGGCTTTCAGGTGGACAAACTGCAAAGGATTTCATTTATTTACTGTACGCAAGATGGTGAATGAAAACGAAAGCAAAGAAAAGTCACAAAAGCACGAGTAGGGAAACAATTTTTTTAAATTCCCTGGTGACATTCGGGAATGAAAATGTTTAACAGGCTCGACAAATGTCACTACGCTACTAACCGCATGAAAACTTTTATAACATGAATTAATTTGCTCTTTCTATGATTATTGCACACATTGAATTCTCCAAATACTTGTTGTCAAACATTTGCATGTCTCTTATAACATACGACGGGCCGAATCTTGATTTCTGTAGTCAACCTGGAATCATGCTTGCCCAGGACCTCTGACTAATATTTCATTTTATTCTATGAGATGAATATTTATGATAATAAAGATAGGTATCAACCAGAGGTCGAATAATGATACTTACTAAAGTCTGCTGACGTTTTGGATTCTAAAAATTCAATTTCATCGAAACAGTGGTTTCGGATTGATGAGTTTTTGGTTGAGTGAGCAGGAAACCAGTTCGAAAAGACCTGCCGTGGTGTTGAGATGTCTGCACAAATAATTGGAGAGGTGTGCTCCCCTTTAAAATTCGTCCTAAATAAAAAAATGTCCTTAAAGTAACGCATGTGTTTCAGTTGTTAGAAAATTTTCTGAACTAAGGACAAAAGTTCGGATTTCAATCTATTAGTTTGACACATCATGAAAGGAAACTGAACAAAACGAGTTTGATGGTCCACTTTTGTTACAGTTTTGTCGCCTGCCCCCCCAATTTTACCCGTTCCATTTTCCCAACAGAGTCGAACAATGGAATCGCAAAGTTATTCATGCTATGGTACGATTTCAAAATACAAATTTCTTGATGGAGGAGATGATAATTATTACAGTGATGGTAAGCTCTTAAAAATAATGCGTAAATTGTGTAGAGTTTATAATGTTGTAATATATTGCTAAAATAATTTGTGTCGAAATTTCTAAATGCAGTAACAAACTGGTCATTCATGCGATGACTTGTAATGACTGGTGAGGTTGGTTTAATTTTAGTTCATACTGCTTTATTACATTTGATTTGTCTGGGCCCTAAATTAAAAACATATGAAAGTTTTCGGCCTGTTCATTTGATTGGAATAAAATTAAAGTATCATTTAAATATCGTACGGAAAATTTTGATCTGAAACGGCTTTCAAAGTAATTTTTCTCGAAAATACTTAGGAATAGATTCGTTATAATTGGGGACAGTAACAGGCTCACCCGCATTTCTCAGATATGTTTCTTTGACAGGATATAAATAGTATTTATATCCTGACAGTGCAACACAATATACTCGACATTTCATCGGTTTCATCATAATCAGAGATTTGTTGTGTATTTTTTGGTTCAGCGCAGTGAAAAGGGGTCCAAAACATGTACGGTGTTGGCTCAGATATCCCCAATTGTATTTAATCAACAGAATGATTTTCTTGTGTGGATTTACTCATTGAGGTTACAAGATCTTTGACTGCAAGTTCGTTTCTTCATATGAACTTTGAATTTAAGCTAATAAGATACGACCAGTTATGAATACGCTGAAATCATATATGAAACAAATTTTCATCACTCACTGACCATACATAATAACATAATACCCAAGTTTTCTAGCTCTGCAAAGAGGAAAGAAATTTGGCTTACAACTGTATCGTAGTCACCCAATTGTGAACATTCGTTCGTTCAGCAACGCCAAGCACAAGTCACTTATTGCACTAAAAATATAGCAACATTACCAATACATCAAGGCTGCTATTTTCCTTTCGTTGTCTGCTGAACTATTAGGCTCACTTTTTATTCAATCGATCCATTTAATGCACTAGGACCAGATAGACTAGACTGCTAATTCTTTTGCCACATCAGTGCATTTGAATGGTTTTTTGTTTGCAGCCGCAGTAATGAAGTTGGTTGTGGTTTGGAGTTCTGGCGAACATATTCATATATTTGGATGGACGGTACAAATGAATTTTGGGGGGGGTCAATATTCAGTGGGAAACAATATTGAATGGGAGGTGATTTAAATCAAAGGGACCGTAGAAATCCCTGGAATTGTTCTATATATATTCTAATAAATAACGACACAACAATAAATACCTCGGAGAGGCAGACGAAAATGCGTTGACGTTTAAAAAAAAATAACAGATATCTTATTATTTTCTCTCGTAACCGTAACATATGTAAACGTAGCGCAAACTGATACGTAAAATTAATTTTTAAGATTATTTTGAAATTCCACCGTACCAAAAAAAAAATTGGGTCTAACAACCATCAGGCCAAATATGTATTTTTTTATTTGAAGATTAAGCTTACCATTTTTTCCTACATATTACTCCGGTTCCTCATGTTTCGCTTGGGAACGCCGCACACAAGAAAAATCGGTTCAAACAATCTTCCGGCGATGCTTCAGACACTAAGAGCAGCAAAGAAAACGACCAAAAAAGAGACGCATAAAGCCCAGGATATGAATTTGTATCAAAAAGCTATTTTTTGTCAGCCACATGATTCATTGGAGAGAAAACAAGAGCTTGCTCTTTTCCGCGAAAAATTGAATTTTCAACAATCTAATCAGTCCCGTCTAGATTGTGCATCTTTAGATTGTGCCAAATATTTGTAATGGTAGTCTCATTAAATCATTGCTGTTCTTGTGTCAATTCTAACGGCAACACAATAGCACAACTGAACTGTGATGTACTGTTATATCATATTAGTGTATCTAAGCTATGGTAAAGCGCTGTTTTATCATTTTAGTGTATGTAAGCTAAGGTAAAGCGCTGTTTTATCATTTTAGTGTATGTAAGCTAAGGTAAAGCGCTGTTTTATCATTTATAGAGTATGTAAGCTAAGGTAAAGCGCTGTTTTATCATTATAGTGTATGTAAGCTAAGGTAAAGCGCTGTTTTATCATTTTAGTGTATGTAAGCTAAGGTAAAGCGCTGTTTTATCATTATAGTGTATGTAAGCTAAGGTAAAGCGCAGTTTTATAATTTTAGTGTATGTAAGCTAAGGTGAAGCGCTGTTCTATCATTTTAGTCTATGCAAGCAAAAATTAGGCGCTGTTTTATCATTTCGTGTATGTAAGCTATGGTAAAGCGCTGTTTTATCATTTAGTGTATGTAAGCTAAGGTAAGAGCTGTTTTATCATTTTAGTGTAGGTAAGCTAAGGTAAAGCGATGTTTTATCATTATAGTGTGTGTAAGCTAAGGTAAAGCGCTGTTTTATCATTTAGTGTATGTAAGCTAAGGTAAAGCGCTGTTTTATCATTTTAGTGTATGTAAGCTAAGGTAAAGCGCTGCTTTATCATTTTAGTGTATGTAAGCTAAGGTGATGAGCTGTTTTATCATTTAGTGTATGTAAGCTAAAGTAAAGCGTTGTTTTATCATTTAGTGTATGAAAGCTAAGGTAAAGCGCTGTTTTATCATTTTAGTGTGTGTAAGCTAAGGTAAAGCACTGTTTTATCATATTAGTGTATGTAAGCTAAGGTAAAGCGCTGTTTTATCATATTAGTGTATGCAAGCTAAGGTAAAGCGCTGTTGTATCTTTCTAGTGTATGTAAGCTAAGGTAAAGCACTGTTTGATAATTTTAGTGTATGTAGGCTAAGGTAAAGCGCTGTTTTATCATTATAGTGTATGTAAGCTAAGGTAAAGCGCTGTTTTATCATTTTAGTGTAGGTAAGCTAAGGTAAAGTGCTGTTTTATCATTTTAGTGTATGTAAGCTAAGGTAAAGCGCTGTTTTATAATTTTAGTGTATGTAAGCTAAGGTAAAGCGCTGTTTGATCATTTTAGTGTATGTAAGCTAAGGTAAAGCGCTGTTTTATCATTTTAGTGTATGTAAGCTATGGTAAGTGTATGTAAGCTATGGTAAAGCGCTGTTTTATTATTTTAGTGTATGTAAGCTAAGGTAAAGTGCTGTTTCATCATTTCAGTGTATGTAAGCTAAGGTAAAGCTCTGTTTTATAATTTTAGTGTATGTAAGCTAAGGTAAAGCGCTGTTTTATCATTTTAGTGTATGTAAGCTAAGGTAAAGCGCTGTTTTATCATTTTTGTGCATGTAAGCTAAGGTAAAGCGCTGTTTTGTCATTTATAGTGCATGTGAGCTAAGGTAAAGCCTGCTTTGAATGATGCTAAGGTAAAGCCTGCAAACAATATAATCTAATTGAACGGATGTTGTTTGGAAACATACGAAAATGAAAGACGATACTCGGTACTGCGAATAACAACTCACAAACACGAGCACCTAATAGGTCGTGCCCGGACAGAAGTGATATAATAATTAGCGTACACATGTGCGTACGTGATATGTACATGCGGAATGAGAAGCGGCGGGAGATTAGAAGGGGTCAGACAGTACTAGCTCAACTTTGACCCCGCTCAGATACTTGCTCCCGTAGACGTCTCCTCACGTATAATCGTAGGGGTAAATACAAACAAATCACTTAGAAACACGTCAAGTATCAATATGGGAACATCCTCTGCCATCAATATCGAGAGGTATAACAATATATACATATACTTCTCCCGACTAAAATGAGTGCACTAAACATTTTATTCTTAAAATAATGTAGTTCTCTGTCTCAGTGTTGGAGTGTTCTCTGTCCCCGTGTTGGAGCGATCTCTGTCTCCGTGTTGGAGTGTTCTATGTCTCCGTGTTGGAGTGTTCTCTGTCTCCGTGTTGGGGTGTTCTCTGTCTCCGTTTTGGAGTGTTCTCTGTCTCCGTGTTGGAGTGTTCTTTGTCTCCGTGTTGGAAGGTTCTTTGTCGCCGTGTTGGAGTGTTCTCTGTCACCGTGTGTTGGAATGTCTCTGTCTCCGTGATGGAGAAATTTTCTGTCTCCGTGATGGAGTGCTCTCTGTCTCCGTGTTGGAGTATTCTCTGTCTCCGTGTTGGAGAGTTTTTCTGTTTCCGTGTTGGAGTGTTCTCTGTCTCCATGTTGGAGAGTTGTTTGTCTCCGTGATGGAGTGTTCTCTGTCACCGTGTTGGAGTGTTCTCTGTCTCCGTGTTGCAGTGTTCTCTGCCTCCGAGTTGGAGAGTTTTTCTGTCTCCGCGTCGGAGTGTTCTCTGTCTCCATGTTGGAGTGTACTTTATCTCCGTGTTGAAGTGTTCTCTGACTTCGTTTTGGAGTGTTTTCGGTCTCCGTGTTGAAGAGTTTTTCTGTCTCCGTGTTGGAGTGTTCTCTGTCTCCATGTTGGAGTGTTCTTTGTCTCCGTGATGGAGTGATGTGTTCGGAAAAACTCCTCCAATGATTTAACACGTGTTTATGCAAAAATTAAGTTATTGGAAGTTGTAGGAAACGAAGACACCAACCTGCGATATGGGGATGAAAAATACATTGACTTACCAAAAATGTACAGGCACTCATGCAATATTATTCAAGAGACCACAACACAGCCTAGCACAACCTTAATAATTCGATGTGCATGCAAGTTTTACGTTTCGTATGGTAGATACGGTTTATTAGGATGAGTTCATAATATATATCACTCTTCGAAGAACTATGTTGTACATAAATTAAGTTCACTTCTCTACACAACGCTTAAGATCAACCACTACACAACATCGTTCACTGTCATACTGCTCCTTGTTTGCAGATTATGCTACCTTTCTTAGGTCTGAAACTTCGACAAAATTGATTAATTCCCGGCATCCTTGAATCTGCACACGAAAGAAGCTCATTTTTGGTCAGTTTCGCACTTTATGTGTCAGTTCTTTCCCGGCAAATGAATCCTGTACTCAAATGTTTTATAACGAAATCACGTTTGCCAATCAGACTAAGTCCTGCTTCTGTGTTCATTCACATTAGAGCGAGTCAGAAGATCTGCAATATTTGCCGTCTCATGACCCGAGACGTCCAAAGATTGTCAAGGCACGTCTCTGGCTCGACGTGTCTCGAACTTGTTGGCCAGCGAAAACTTAACTTGTTGATGGAGAACTTGTGCACCCTGCAAGCGAGAGCATAATTTTCAACGAGGATGCATGGTGGTAAGGACTCGTGTTGTGACGACTCCTGCTAGGGCTGACATTTATAGATGATGATGCCACTTGGTAAGCAGGTGTTTTATTATTGTAGTATGTTAGTGGTCATTACGTTTAGTCCTGATATTTTCCTTGTTCCTGATGTTGACGTTGCTTAGATTCTTTTCATGCTAAATATTGTTTTCGGCGTTGAAAGAGATAATATAGTTATCCAACATTGGAACATGGTTTTGCTGGCTTGTGTAATTGTAAGGTCTAAAATGTTTCGTGAACAAATTGAACATGGTGCACCACTGCACAATACCTCTCCCTACTTTCAATATATGTACCACCATTACTTATAAATTACCATTAAATATGTTTAAATAGAAAAAGTCATCTCTAGAACAACTCACGATACGAAGACTTGGCTCCATGTTATTTGTCTAGTGTGATATTGCTAGGTGCCTTCAAGCTGTCATTACACGGAAATAAATTTCGAATTATTAAATCCTTATAACGTTCATATACTTCAAATCATGCTTAAAATCACATGAACATTACATATGTTACTGCAAATGTTTATGTCCCTCTTAAGGGATAAGTCGAACAACGCGAAGGGTCTTCTATTCTCCAAGCGAAACGCTGCAATATACCTTTTACAGGCATTTTCTTTAAAGAAAACTCAAACATTGGTAGCAGCATCAATGATCAAATTTATGTACCTATAAGTACAAATGTAATGAGAGGTTATTTACCCGTGGTCATATAGATACTCATTTTAACTTATCCATTGTTTGCTAGATAATGAGAAGATGAGCCCGTTTCCACTTCGAAAAACAATTTCCTAACGATGATTTCATAATATGTGAAAAATATGTCATTTCCCTTGCCACCCCGAGCCGGTGATGGGAGACCTGTCATATTCCGCTCCCAAACTTTCCAACGCCTACTCCTCACGTGCCGCTGCGTTCCCGAGCCTGTAAAGACTTGATGGGTCAGACCTAAGAATTTAAAACACATTGTTGGACGATAGTAATAAATTATTTAATTATAATAATAACGACATACCCAACCTTTCCCCCGCTTACTACTAAATCTCGTGTGGCTGCCATCCTAAGCCTGTGATGGCAGACCCAACCTTTCCTCCACCTACTCCTCTCGTGCCGATGTCTTCCCGAGCCTGTAATGACAGACCCAACCTTTCCTCCGTCTACTCCTAGCAATCGTGTGGCCGCCGTCTAGAGCCTGTGATGGCAGACCCAACCTTTCCTCCACCTACTCCTCTCGTGCCGCTGTCTTCCCGAGCATATGATGACAGACAGACCCAACCCTTCCCCTATCAACTACTCCTGCGCCGCTGCCGCTCGAGCTGGTGATGGAAGGCCGAATCTGACAGCTTTTTCTAGCCTCAATTCCCTCTAGGGCTTCATGAATCGAAAAAAAGCAGTGATGAGGGTGGCGACGACCACTTTAGTCAACACCATTTGCTGATGTTTTCCATGTTGTCCTATGTTGTCCATGCCAGGACACTCGTACACCATAATTAATATGCCTATGGAATACGGGCCAGGACACTCGTACACCATAATTAATATGCCTATGGAATACGGGCCAGGACACTCGTACACCATAATTAATATGCCTATGGAACACGGGCAAGGACCCTTATACACCATAATTAATATGCCTATGGAATACGGGCCAGAACACTTGTACACCATAATGAATCATTATTCAAGAATATGTAACCATCGTAGTTGGATAAAAAAATATAAGTATTCCTCATTTCAGTTATAGCCCTATTGGGAATGGAAATAATTTAATCCCTTCTGCTTGTAAAATCATATTTGCATGGCAATCAAATTCAAATAAATCACTCATAATATCTTTTTCCATCACTTCGAAACCTCGAACTTACTACGCATGCAGGTTTCTAGACTAAACTGGATAGTCTACCTCAATTCGTTGATAGTAGCCAATGAAATAATACAGTAAGGGGTATGATTGTAGCTGGAATCCGTTTGAGGGTCCTAACTTCGTGACGCCTTGTGTCCTGCGGTGAGCATCGATTTGAACCCATAAACTATAATTCCTTGAGTGTAATGACGTAAAATGCATAATTATTTTAACCTGAAAATTGTTTCTTCGTCGACCGAAAGTTTTCCACGACAGGTTCAATTATTTCATTTGATGCAACTTTAGAGAGAATTCGTGTGCATTTATTTAATCAGGTGAGGTTTGTTTGTCTAAAGCTTTAGTATAGGTGGCCGATGTATGCGTTATTTA
>SDVV010039041.1:0-10670 GCA_016164225.1 Gammarus roeselii | reverse complement strand
TAGATGGGTGTAGCACGACTGTAGTAGTCTTCCAACCAAATAGGGGGTGTTCGTAGATGGGTGTAGCACGACTGTAGTAGTCTTCCAACCAAACAGGGTGTGTTCGTAGATGGGTGTAGCACGACTGTACCAGTCTTCCAACCAAACAGGGGATGTTTGTAGATAGGTGTAGCACGACTGAAGTAGTCTTCCAACCAAACAGGGGGTGTTCGTAGATGGGTGTAGCACGACTGTAGTAGTCTTCCAACCAAACAGGGGGTGTTCGTAGATGGGTGTAGCACGACTGTAACAATCTTGCAAACAGACAGTCGGTGTTTGTAGATGAGTGTAGTACGACTGTACCAGTCTTCCAATCAAACAGGGGGTATTCGTAGATGGGTGTAGCACGACTGTAGTGGTCTTCCAACCAAGCAGAGAGTGTTCGTAGATAGGTGTAGCACGACTGTACCAGTCTTCTAACCAAACAGGGAGTGTTCGTAGATGGGTGTAGCACGACTGTACCAGACTTCCAACGGAACAGGGTGTTCGTAGATGGGTGTAGCACGACTGTAGAGGTCTTCCAACCAAACAGGGGGTGTTCGTAAATAGGCCTAGCACGACTGTACCAGTCTTCCAACCAAACAGGGGGTGTTCGTAGATGGGTGTAGCACGACTGTAGTAGTCTTCCAACAAAACAAGGGGTGTTCGTAGATGGGTGTATCACGACTGTAGTAGTCTTCCAACCAAACAGGGGGTGTTCGTAGAGGGGTGTAGCACGACTGTACTAGTCTTCCAACCAAACAGAGAGTGTTCGTAGATGGGTGTAGCACGACTCTACCAGTCTTCCAACCAAACAGAGGGTGTTCGTAGATGGGTGTAGCACGACTGTATTAGTCTTTCAACCAAACAGGGGGTGTTCGTAGAGGGGTGTAGCACGACTGTAGTAGTCTTCCAACCAAACAGAGAGTGTTCGTAGATGGGTGTAGCACGACTCTACCAGTCTTCCTACCAAACAGAGGGTGTTCGTAGATGGGTGTAGAACGACTGTAGTAGTCTTCCAACCAAACAGGGGGTGTTCGTAGATGGGAGTAGCACGACTGTACTAGTCTTCCAACCAAACAGAGAGTGTTCGTAGATAATATGACTCCCAATTATCACTTTCAAGTTGACGTCTATCAATCCTCCACCAGATCTGATTAAACTACAACCTCTAAATACATTGTTCGGGTGCTCTGTCCCAACCTTCAACTCGGCCCCTTCAATCGGGACGCATGTACTCAGTTGTTGTTCATTGGCCAGCGAGGCTCCACACCATTGAATATCATGAGTCAGCCACTTGTAAGGAACATTCGGTGAATAAAAAACATTAAAAGTATTTCAAAACAAATCTTGTCTATCGGTAATTCCTCAGCAGTTGGACTTTGTTAGCGTTGATTTGCTTATTTTACACGCACTTCAATGGAATCTTGTACACAGTGGATTCGAGCGTAGGATATGAAAGGCTAGAACGTGGTACGCATGGAACCTGAGCAGGAATAAGGATTTGTTATGCGAAAAAGAATTTTCAAGAGGAGATCATTTGCCAAGAGTTTGTTACCTCTGCGAACTGTAGGTCACCAAATAATAATAGGCTTAGAGCAACATTGAACAGGCTAGCCTCCGGGAATGTAGACCAGGTTCCCAGCTTGTCCAGAGATGCAGACAAATTGGTAATTAAAGCTACTAAATTTAGGTCATGGTCTGATTTTTTTATTACCCCCTTCTCATTGAGTGGTGATGTGTTGCACCAGTGGTCACCATGAGTGGTGATGTGTTGCACCAGTGGTCACCTTGAGTGGTGATGTGTTGCACCAGTAGTCACCATGAGTGGTAATGTGTTGCACCAGTGGTCACCATGAGTGGTGATGTGTTGCACCAGTGGTCACCATGAGTGGTGACTTATCTCATTATTTTGGTTGATCATCGTTTCCGGAGATTTGTTATTTCTTCACCTTATTTCAAAATTAAAATTATTGTCTATGAAGTGCTGATTTATTGCAGTTGGCTAAATAGTTACACATATCAGCATGGTCGCAGAAGAATTTGACTATCTGTGAAATATTTCGTACTGCTATTCTCTGACAGTTTTACCCACAGCCTCTGACAGTTTTAACCATATTTTCAAACAGTAGATGGCACCACTGCAGTCCGGTATTCTGTCATCGCATATTAGTGAGCATTGGCAGCAACCAAGTTCTCCCACCCGATGACATGTGTCCAAAGATAATCCATGTTGATTTTTATTATTAAATCATTCATTTCCATCGTCTGGCAATGAGTTTTAAATTTATTTTATGATACACTTAAAGCTTCATTATCATGTACACTATTTGAATTACCGTAAAAGAAAGTACAATTGAGTTCGTCGTAGCATATTGCTAGTGGGTCACCGGTTATTATTTTATGCAACAATTTATAAATTACTATATTTTAAACAATTATGAACAGATAACGTCTTTTATGAGGTAAGAATCGGGAATGCCTGGTGTTGGGAAATCAATAATAAAGGAGGTTGGACCATCACAAATACATTGGGTGGGGAATTCGCGAATACATGGGGTTGGGAAATTTACGAATAGTACGAATACATAGGGGTGTGGAAATCGCGATTTTGTGGGGTTAGGAAATCCTGAGAACATGGGGCTGGGAAACTAACATTTTGCGCTAACATATTGTACAGATGGCTCTAAAAAATTGTATGATTAATGAAAGGGTGAATGGACGACATCAATTATACATTAAGTATTTACGTAACACTGAACATCTACACTTCATGACCGCTAGGAAATTATTAAATAATTGACAATCACAATAATTAAATACTGGAGTACGAAAGTGGGATGAATATGCTTCTGCTATAGAAGATAATGCGCAATATAAGTCTATGTGACAATGATTGTTTCATCAAAGATGGTTTGGTGATTGGTTGAAATAATTCAATGAATTATATCCACATCGAGTTTAACTGTCAAAGCTGGAAGCTGTCTAGCGTTCCTCGAAAAGGCTGAGCTCGTATTTTAGTTGTACTAAAATGATTGAAACATTCGAAACATTGTAGACAAGAATGCAAGTTAACGCCTTGGGTAATTGGCAGACAATTGTGGTCAGTAGAAACGTAGAAAACATATGTGCCGTCAAAATAAACGATAAGATGGCGGCTCAATATTAAGTGATATGGTGGTGGTATTTTCGGATATGTTCAAGAACCGAATGCATTTTCTGGTTACTGGTTTAATGTGTTTATCTTATATTTGTATGCAAAGTTACGGTTTTCAATTGATCGATCAATAAATGTCTATTAGACCTATTCCTGAAGGACGTGCTAGATTTAAGATTCTTGAGGTTGTTCCAGAATTTTAGTCCAGTGTTCGGAAAAGCTCTACAGGCAGTTTCTGTCTTCCTGTGTTGAACGTGCAGAATACCATTATTTCTTGTGAATCGATTGTTCTTTTCACCTCGAGAGTATATGATCACGTGCTCTTCATGAACATATGTAGCGGATGACAGCCCAACATTAGTTGCAGACACACGATGATGCTCGAACAAGTTGGTTTTGTGACACTGGCTTAAGTTACATTATGAATAAAGTAATAATTTATAACGTCAGTTATTCAAATTAATAATATATCAACTCTTATTCGAGGAATTGGCAGATTTGCTAATAGACCTATCCATGATTGAAGGCCTTTCTGCGAAAGTTCGAGAGCCGCCGTGGAGCGAAGAATCAGAGATACCAATATCCGAACATGCAAGCACGGATACCAACAACCGAACGTGCTCCACGGTTCATCAAGGAGCAGCTGCCAACAAAGCTCACTGACAACATGGATGCTGATTTGTAGATTGTCATCTTTTCCGTATTAGTGGCATCGATTTTACAATGATACAGGATTATGACTAGAAGGCAAATATTCCTAGTCAAGATAAATGTCCTGACGGTAGCAAAGTAGACCTCCCATGAAAGAAGACGAGCGTGAAATTGCTTCGTAACGCAACAAAAATTGAAAATGAAGAAAAAATTGCTTGACCGAAGGACGTACAACCACAAAAAATTATGCTTTGATTCAACAAAAATCGAGGGCATTCTAACCCAGGTATTAGATTCCATTAGATTTAGAGGGTCAGCTTCAATGTGGTATATCTTCAGAGACGTGCCTCAAATGGACATTTTTTCGTAAAATTGCCCGTATGACATGCATTCAATCAAATTAGATTATATGAACAATTGATCACATGCATTGATCGATACTATTATAGGCAACGCACCCACGTGTCTATCCCGGTCTTTCTGTCAGTTTTTTTCCATTTGGATCCGTGGAAATTACGAGTACAGCTCCTGTATTGGACCAAAAGTCGAGTCCCCCGATATTATTTGAAGACTCGCGAATTTCAAGCAAAAGGCTAAAGGGGCTTTTCTGAAACTCCGAAGGATTTTTTTTTTCGGTACAGCAAATAATAATGTTTCAACTAAGGGGAAACAATTATTCACAATCGAAATACGATAGATAAAACATCTTTTACTCTTTAGTAGAAAGTAAGTACGTGGACGTCGGTGTGATGAGGCAAGAACAGGATGCGACATAAGGCAAGACGGAAGACAGGGGGTAATGATGAAATTGTCCATAATATTTAGATACTTTAGGAATGTGTTCTTTTACCAAGTGTGAAGCGTTGTGTTCTGACACAAGAATGCTCTGGGGTTGTGCACCCAAGACTTTTTCCACCTTTAATCAATATACTGAGCTTCATCAAACTTTGTAGGTATGCCAATTTATGATCTCATTGTTCATATAAACCATTTTGTCCTGTTTTCTAGCTTGGGAGCATTGTTCATATAAACCGTTTTTTCCTGTTTTCTAGCTTGGGAGCATTGTTCATATAAACCTTTTTGTCCTGTTTTCTAGCTTGGGAGCATTGTTCATATAAACCTTTTTGTCCTGTTTTCTAGCTTGGGAGCATTGTTCATATAAACCATTTTGTCCTGTTTTCTAGCTTGGGAGCATTGTTCATATAAACCTTTTTGTCCTGTTTTTAAGCTGTTCTGCAGCTTGGGAGCAGGTATTATTACGAGACATAATAACAATCAGTCCAGTTGACCTTTAACAAATAGTGTTAATGATCGACCGACAGCTCATTTCGAAACTGGCGATAATTTTTTTAAATTTGCTACCCACTCAATAATAATAAAATCTGGTAGTTCATTTTTCAGATCTAGCAAATGATGAACAATATCCTGTTGTAAAATATCAATGTATATTAATTTTTCTTTTCTTTGAACAACTACTCATTGAGAATAAAAGATTCAACTTGTTCTAATATCAAATTATTATAAAAACTACAAAAATTCGCGTTCAAATACTATTATGAATAACGAATCCCGTTCACACAATCGCAACAAACTATATACTTAGAAAGTATCATCCTACAGTTGTCGCTCCGAGCCATTCTTTTACTCCTCCTACTGATTTCCTTTCACTCCTTTTTTCTTCCCTGTGTTCTCTACTATTCCCACCTTATCACGACTCATCATCATCATCAATGAACGAACTCAATTATTACTTGAACACTTTTATGCAAAGCAATGCCATCGAATCGAGATTAGTCACTGAGTAGTGGGCGATATATAAGGTCACCGGTAGTATCGTAGCTTCAGCAGCTTCGACAATGTTTGGGCTGGGATCAGCCCAGTTGCGTATCGAGGAGCTGTTCCACGGTGACTTGCCCGCTCTGAGGCTTATTTAGAGAAAAAAAATCATATATTTAATATGGTAACATACATTTTGTCAACATACAAGAAACACCATTCATAGTCAAATGTTTTTTGAAGAGGTTCGAGATTTCCTAGACCAGTTTTCGAGCACTGAAATAGACTTGAGCTGGTAAATCTTTGATACGAATTTCAAGGTTATCTGGTCACTAATTGACTCAAAAGTGGCGCAAGGAGTAAATGAAGACACGAATTTGTATGATATTATTAATTAGTCTGATGGTAACCAAAAACTCATGATTCAAAATGTACTTATAGAAGTACATGTGGTGTCCATAAAACATGTAATAATTGAACCTCTGAACAAACATATATAAAATGTGTAAGGCGGAAAGTTGAGTCCACCACCCTGTAAAGAGATTAATAGCACAAATTGGAGACATACATAACAGCAAAAGAACGCGGAATGAATAAAATGTCGGGCACCCTATAGGGTGCCAGACACCTTATGAAACACTTATATAGGACAAGTGTATGAAGGTGTTAACCAGACTCAGACTACGCTGTTTGAATGGGCTCACCTCCCGTCGTGTTGTCAGTCTCCCACGTGATGCCCAAATTATCAACTAACCCCAATGACTGTAAAAGGGAAGCGCCTTGCGTTAATGTGTGAGAAAGGAATTCTCCAATGAGGGAACAGTCCTACAGTTTGTTAACTTCTGAGGAGCGTGTCCTCCTGGTTCCCTATGTCTTATTGGCATACAATGCAGAATCATAGACTCCGCATTAAATGGGTATCACACACAGGGCTATGAAGGCAACAATTTCGTCCTTTAGAATAAACACATGGCCCTCTGGTTATTCTAGATTGGGCACAAAAATGCTGACCTCCCAACTATAAAGACAGACAAAAATGGCATACACTCGACGAGGTTTCTCGGGCTAGCAACCTAATCCTCGGAATTTCAAAAAAATACACAGAACAGCGATTCCCACCGAGTAACTCAACAAATGTTGATAGGCCTACACAGTTGGTTACGCAGTGAGAACCTCAAGCTTTATGAACTACAGCAGCAGTGGATGATGACGTACAGTCTAGGGAATAAATGAAGCGTAAAAGCGGAGTGTTACGACATAAGAGAAAACAGGTTATTGATTAAATTATCAAAGGTAAACTCGTGCTTAATGTGTCGTGTAATTTCTTTCATTGCGACTTCTTGGTTGAAGGGTTGGTTGATGTGACTCCGATGTTGATGTTGGCATCAGTCACGCTCAACCGATAATGAATCATACTGAATAAAACAATCTGATTTAGGGAAATTAGACACGGTCGTTGATCTGAAGGAGATGATGCAATATGATATGTAACAGTCTGTATAACCAGATTTTGCTTACACATGAAGGTCTGACACAAAAAATAATCCAGTAAACAACAGATACGGTTTCCAAGAATAAAGGTTTACAAAATAAAATTGAATGCACTCATTTGTTGGCTAGGATCTAAATATACTGTACTCCATACAGTAATCTGAAGCAACTTCATCGTGCCAGCATTGGTAAGTTGTAATGTTTAGAAACTCCTGAACAAGCCACACTTCCCCACAAAAATAGTAATTTAGCTCATACGGCGTAGAGTGCCGTTCCGATGGCGCTTTAGCGATAGCAAGGCTTGGGTTTCGCTGGAAAAAGAGCGCCTGTCGTAGGAAAGCTTGTACGATCTAACGAAGTAATTTCTAGATGTTGCTCGGCACTTTCAAAGTCTTTCAAGCATCGGAAGAGGATATTTCCAGACTTAACTCGAGAAGAAAAGCACCTTCAGGAACAAAGACCACACAAACATGACGAATATGCTTAAGAACAATGGCAGATTATCAAGAAAGTGAAATAAACGCCACGTTTATGTTGCATCCATCTTTATTCGTCTTGTTCTTGTTTTTAGAACGCCGTGTAGAGCGTTCCAGCCGAACCCATCTGGTATTGAACTGTAGGCACCTTAAAAACATTTTTTGTTTTGAATGGGGCCCGAGGGCCCCGGGAAGATGCCTCCACCATTTACTTCCCAAGGCTTCCAAAGAGTAGGGAGACCCCTGGCCCCACCACTCGCCATAGGTTGTGGCATCCAACCATACTACTGCCGCCTCCAGCCCTGCTGGAGTAACGGCCTACTCACTCTGCCATAACAAAGATCCAATCTATAACTAGCCGAATTGATAGGCTTACAAGCTAATTGTACGATCAAAGCGCTACCACGTTGCACAGACAGTCCTAGCCTCTGCTTCAGCAAGAACGTTTCGCGAGGGTCCCCAAAGGCGGCAGATAACCGTCGGCCCATGTCGTGGATCAGGAGGCTGTTGGTTTTGCCCATAACGCTGCTCGTCTCGATAGCCAAGGTGTCGAAAAGGTAGCGGTCACAAAGAGATTGATACTTATTTATTTTTTTGTTCTCTGTCGCGTTGGCCGCCCTGCCAGCCTCTAAAAAAGTGTCAGGCAAGTGACTCGTCGCGAAGGTGTCCACGCAGGGGCACTCCCAACAAAGGTTATCCCCTCTTGAGAAGGGGAAAACTGTAACGCCGTCAGGTCGCTTCCCATCGCCTCGATCGATGCTGGGCTCGCGAATCGTACCAAGGCCGACTTTGCGTAGCGCTCGTTCAATTATGTCATTCAGAGTCAAATGTCTAGAATGACGACCTCCTATGTAAAGGCACGAGAACGCGTGAGTGCCGGACTCATCCATACGCTGACCGCAGCGGCAGAGCTGCAGATAACACACCGGCAACCCACTCTGAGCGCAAGAGCAATTCAAAGCGAGTCATGAATTACTTCCAGCTTAGAACCGCTATCGTGAAAAGAAGCAGCCAGGAGACGAGCATTAATTCTGGGATCTTGTGCCTCAAGTAACAGACCATCCAACGTTACCCTTACCCCTTGACCCCTTCCCTGTCCCTTGACTTCTGGATAGTGCAGCAGTCCCCCTCTGGTGCGATCGCTTCATCAACATGCCCAGCTTTCCAAGCCAGCACTGCTTCCGGAAATTCGTTAGTCTGCGCCAAAACGTTAACGTTTGACAGATGGGCTTCGACTATGGGACCGACAGAGTGCAGAGACGAAATGAAGCTGGGCAGGGCGATATCCCAAGCCACCGGAATGCCAAAACCACTGGAAATGACTGGGAGAATAGCTTGCTTCCACAAAAAACTTGAAAAGAAATGTTAGTACTCGTTGAGAAAGCTTCTCGGACGAATTCGTCGAAACTAGCAAGGTAATTAGCGTGCAGGTATGTGGGAGCAGCAGCGCGCAACAGATACTGGAGTTTGGGAATGACGAAGCTGTTTTTCAGTAGGGAGAGAGCTTGGTGTGGCTCAATTACGCTCAGTCGAGAGGTCATCAATTTAAGGTCGTCAATATTTCCTGCAAGTGCTCCTGGAATAGTTGGACAGAGATGGGTGCGCCAAGAACAGTACTACGTTCAGCAGACACAATTTTGATGTCAGGGATGACCATCGCGGGAAAGAGTCTCTATGATCTCCCTATACGCCATGTCCAAACTGTTGACTTGGATCAACTCGCATTTTTGCCCGTTAACATCCAAGCAAATTTGGTTTAATGTAACTCGCAGGTCACGGAAGTCCATTAAAACGATATCCGGCTCTCCCCACCCCTCCGACCCTGGCGTTATGCAACTACCAAATGTTCAACTCTGAAACTGCACTTCGCGCAATTTGGTCGACACCGAGGGAAAAGAGAGCGGGCCCCTTGGGGTCCCCTGTTGGATACCAGTTGCAGAGTGGATTGTTTCATTGCCAAAAAACAACAAAGAATGCTCCGAATATGCTTGCCAAAGCAGTCGGTACATACTGGGAGTGCGCTCACTGGCAGCTTGCAAAAAGAAATCGCGCAGAATACAATTGGACGCGTTCTTCAAATCCAATTTAAGAACGACGTGATCTGGTGGGGCGTTAGCGATATAACGGCGCGTGGCATGCACAACCGCTTCGCAGCCTCCTCTGGTGGCAAACCCTAGTTGAACCGGATGCAATTGACTTTCCAAACGATTAGCTAACGGGGCACAACCAGCCTTTGTGGCTAATCGCCGAAGGGTGTTGCCGACAGCAGTAGGTCGGATACCGCCGTGTTTTTTCAAGAGGGCACAAAGTGAGGCATCATAAAAGACCTTTCTGGCAAAAGGAGGGATTTCCTCCTGAAATGTCATGTTGACAAATTCTGTGAGAAGTGAGGCAAGACGGACTCCGGCACCGCCAGAATTTTTCTCCAGGAGTGACTCAAGGTGACCGGGTCTGAGGTCATCCGAGCCGGCACCGGAACCAAGTGGAAAAGTCTTCATTGCCTTCATGATCTCGTCGACGGTAGCGATAACTGGAGATGCAAGATCGTCGTCGGGAGGTGCTGGAAGTGAGATATCCACCGGGCTGTCCAGATGATTATAGCGCAAAATCTTGTAAAGTTTCTGGTCAGAATGAGGCTAGTGACTTGCTTGAAGAAGCTACCCAAACGTCTTCTCGAAGGTCGAAATCAGCAAACTTTGCATTTACTGTTGCCTCCAATCTATCGTTTGAGTTTTGTCTGACAGTAGGGCGGTGGTTTGATCGACCAGCTCCCAAGAGGGCAATACTGGCAAGTCCCTTCTGTCCATGTATTCCCACACTTGGAGACGTACACGTGAAGTTAGCGCAGGCTGCTTAGCGTCGGAAAAGTTGGTGTTGGGACACCGCAGACCCCGAAAGCTGAATGCCATGAGCCAAGCCCATGCGAGGGGAGTTCGTTCGCGAATGCAGAAACTTAAGAGTGAATCAATTGATTCTGCCATGACAATGGTAGTAGTTAGATGGGGTACGAAAGTCGCCCTGTGAAGGAATAGATAGGGGTTAATTAGCGGTGGGCGGGGGCGGGGTAGGACGCGATGCATGCAACCTTGACTCACCGAGCG
>SDVV010039040.1:0-10670 GCA_016164225.1 Gammarus roeselii | reverse complement strand
TATATATATGTCGGGACATAAAATGATAAAGATTGGTAAAAAAAAGTGTCAAGGGGATAGATTTGAAAATGATGAAGGTTAAATCAATGAAGAAAATACCCTACAAAAGTATGGAAACGGGGGACAAATATAGCTTAAGATAGGAAAGGATGAGTTAGGTTTACGGCCATCATCACAAACCTTCATTGAAAAATGCTACATTGGATCTGGTGAATGGTCGAAATAGTCAAATATTCTAAATTAGAATGCAGTCTCATAACAGAGCCTGAATTGAACAGTAACCTCTAAGTGTACAACTGCCGACGGACCACAACATTTTCATAAGTAAGGCTTGCTAGAATAAGCATCTCTTGAAGACATACGAGCGGATAACAAAATTGAGATGTACATTAAATTATTGAAGAAATTTTAACACTAACACTCAACACAAATCCGTTAGCTTAGCTCTCCAGGACCACATGGAACCGGTCCCACTTCCAATGTCGGGAGGGGAAACACACCAAATTTTTGTTGAAGCATTACATTCAATAAAGGGTATTTTATACCCTACATTCCATGAAATTAGGCAAAATTAGATCGATTACAGATATATTCATATGATAACTAATCAAAAAAAGATGCTCTACTCTACCATAAGCAACAACGATTAAGTACGATATACGGTGTATCCTACCGCACCCATATGATAAATCCTACTCAATTATAGAAAGGTGTATGGTCAATCAATATTCAATGTCGATGAACACTACCGATCATATAAAAAGAGAAATAATCCTGCACTCTAACTTCTAAGGTGGTCTGGTTTATGACTATGAACATATACTAACATAACAGCCATATTGGAAATATCTGACATTTAACACTGACTTCATGGGAATAATGTTACTCATACTACGATACCATTCAAATCTACAACATATTCCTAGACCTACCTGATGCTGTGCCTCTAGCAGAACAAATAATCCAAGCCCACTGTTTCATAACAATAAACTTTAAAATGCTTTACTAGGTCACTTCTCAGCAATCTACCACTAATATATAACAAATTTAGAGGTAACACCCTGTCACGTACAATACTTCAGACGTACCTCGCATCTGTTTAACCCATCGTCTGTGAACAACATCAAGCAAAGTCACATCCTGGATATAACCAAGAAAAATCTATACACAGGTACAGTGGTCAAGAATGAGTCTCAGAGAGTGTGTGGCCATACAAAGCTAGGCTTCTGATCACTAACAATATAAGTACACCACAACAACGATGAGCAGCTTGTGGCGAAACCTCACAAACAAACCCATGGAACTTAAGATCGACATCGACAAGGCCATACATAATTCACGTTGAACATGCATGGATGAAGTCCAAAATGACAACCAAAGAGTGTAAACCACCTCAACAGTAGGAGCCCTCCATCCAGTAAATCGTCTTCTAAACGGTACACTATACACATGCTAGGGTTCAATTACCAAAATTTCACAGAGATGCAGTTCGGAAAAAAAACTTTCAACAACAACATATATAAAATAGCTATATAAGATGCTCTACTCTGCTCTAATTCACATTAAAAAGTGTAATACACTAGGGTAATCATCCTAGTAAATCGGGTTCTTTATACAAACAGGCATAAACATAACTAGGTTTTTGCCTAGGGGACTCTTTAACTCCTCCTAAATATTGAAGAATGGACCTACAACAAACATACAATAACCAAATAGCAAGACCAAGTTTGTAACAAATCGCCTGCTCTATATCTATAATAACCACGTCAAATATTGTATCAGGATGAAAGAAGATATATAAAACACTAAAAATTAACAACATGTGACTAAATTATACCTGAAATAATGTTGTTTATTGCAGATACAGACGTAATATATCCTAAAATTGTATAATAACCACCAGATTGCATTGAAGATGGAAATTCAACCGAGAACATACAAAACTGAAAGACCTATACTAAAACTCACGAGTTATAACAAAGCAAGAAGATTAATTCTCTACTATACCCAAAACATACATTAAAAACGTGATGAACGAGAATAAACTAGCATTGAAAAAAAAACAAGATATGTGAATAAGATACCATGACATACGAGCGACACAACGGAATCCTATAGTAAATACGGTATGGTACATACAAAATCTAATGAAATTAGCCTCAACTTCAGTCCAAAACAGTGTTGAATTAACATCTCTTCAACTAAAGTAACTACGGCTGAATCGTAACTGAATGTCACATATGTATAGACATAGACATGACATACAGCGGTTTCCCCCTAGTTAGGAGGGTGGCTAAGCTAGGCAGACACAAAGGGGGGAGAAGCCCAATCTGCCCGCCACAAGACCGCCGGGTCCCTGCCGAGGCTCGAACTCGCGACATGCAGCACCAGAGACTGACACTGCAGTCGGATGCGCTAACCACTCGACCACGCGGCCTATGCGCTAACCACTCGACCACGGCGGACTGTGTTGATGCATTATGCGTGAAATAGGGCGGAAGTTGCAAACCTGAAATATCCTAAAACGCCTAAAACTGCATGAGTTGACTGATCGAAATTCCGAAACAATACAAATTCAACTTAAATCAATCGATCATTACTAAGTATACGTAACGTAATATTTTAACTTACAGTAAATCCATATCGATTAGGTATTTTTGCTATTGGAAAATTGCGTCAATGGAACAATGATATAACTGTTTCAAAACTGGGTAATGCAATATGGGGTAGATAGATTCTCGACCGTAGGTGCTGCATCATCCCACAATACATACTTCAACTCGTCAGTAATCAAACACAGAACCTTGCCTGAAATCCTACCTTCAGGCTGGTACCAACAGGGTCGTTCGCACATTATGGCTGCAAATTGAGTTATAAGACATGCCTACCACACTTATCCTATGAAAGAATATTTAGTGATAAATGAACAAAACATACAAAAAATAACCTAACCCTCCACCGCTGCGAACCCACCAAACAACCTCCGAAATGAGTCAATTATACTCTTAAGTGATTCTTCTCTGGGAATGATTCATTCATCTTGTATATATCGTATCTATTTTCCTTCATTGGATATCTCACAGCATAGAAAAAATGAATGAAGGAGATACTGTAGGAGTAAGTATAGCTTAGCGCAAGGGTACTGATTATTACAATCGGCTAAAAATGACAATGAACTAATTGAATCTATGCCACATGTAAAATTGGTCAACAGCGAACAACGTAGAAAATTATATCGAGGTTGAAAAAATTCATCATGAAGGTATCTGGAAAGTGGGGCTTTTTAATATGTAATACTACATATAAGTCATTATCAATAAAATTCTTATAAATGTATGTTTGTCAATACCAAAACAAAAACTTTCAGAGGACACAGCATTAAAAATGTACAAATGCAACTAAGTTGCAATGTCCCCTAAGCATTGAAATTGCTAATACCCTTATGTAAATATATAACCTGTTAACATGTATAAGCTTTCCGCTCGCTGACCCCGTCCTACCCTACGCCCCCCGCCCCCCGTTTCTGCGCGATCCCCCGTACGGCCGCTTGAGTCAAGTTGCATGAGTTGCACCCTACCTCCCGCCCACCAAAATGACTCTAGAAAGCAGCTTTTGCACCCCTTTACACTACTCTCATGAGACCGAAACCACACCGTGTTTTCAGTTGATATTCTCTGTGAAGTGTCCTGTTGCTCGTCTACACCCAAATACACTGAAATACATCACCTCCCTTCTCAACTCGGATTAATTTCCGTGCATTGTTTGAGCACAAGATTGTCAAGGTTGGCAAACGTCTCGAGTTATTCAGTAGGTAAGAAGCAGATGGAGGCGCAGAGGTGCAGCCATGATTCATAAGGTGAGTCTCTCGCTCTACGTAGTAAGACATTCCAGTGTTAGATCTTTGCATTTCGTAGTTAGGAAGGTATCGGCTTCGACGTTGAACACTGTGTTGCTAAGCGCTTCATATGTAGATGCTTCGCTGTAAGACGCTTCTTTCACTCTCCAGTTATAAACTTTCGTTGTTAGACACTGTGTAACAGGATGCTTCATAAAGACATTAGGCATTTTGATGATTCTGAGTTATACGCTACTTAATGAGATGCTTCAAAGTTGGACGCTTCTTATATCTATATTTCAAACTGTGTCTCTTTGAAATTAGTCACTTCGCCGCTAAGGGCTCTGTAAGATGTTTCTCGCTACTTTACTTCACCAGCCCTTCGTCCCTTCATTTACCGACTAGCCTACCGCTCAACCACCAACTGGGTCTACAATATCCTAGGGACGAAGTGAAATAATTACATGTACGCCGCAAGTGTTATACCGAATAACGGAGTCACGCCGAGTCCATACCGTTCCAATACTTTTACTTCATTCCTTCGTTGTTGAGTTGAGACTCCAACATCTAACAAACCTGGATTACTGAGTGGCCTGCTAAAGGAGATGCGTGTTCATCAGATGCTGGGCACTGAAATGATGCGGTGTCATAATATCCCATATAGACAAACTGGATTGGGCAATATTGAGATACAGTCGAGGTAGGGACTCAATGTTTTGTGATATTTTGCTGTAAAACTATTTATACTCTGTGATCTATATAAGAATACATGCACAATGTGTATAAATGTTCTAAGCGTATAGCCTTGCCACGGTTGCCGGTAACCGTGAGGTATGCGATGCTTGTTCGAACTTGAATCAATGGCCACTGTTGTACTTCTCATGTGAAAACTATTGATCGGTAAATGATTGCCAATTAAACGAAACAAAATAACATTGTTCCTTCTTGAATGGCGAAAAGAACTGTAAAATATTTATCGGATATCAGAATATGCGGGTAGTATTTTAATATAAATTTTGCTGACAGAATAGTACTTGACAGTACACTCTAAATCAGATAACTCTTCCATGACGCATGCAGGTTAGTCAGTGCAAGCACTGGCATGCAGGTTAGTCAGTGCTAGCACTAGCATGCAGGTTAGTCAGTGCGAGCACTAGCATGCAGGTTAGTCCGTGCGAGCACTAGCATGCAGGTTAGTCAGGGAGAGCAATAGCATACAGGTTAGTCAGTGCGAGCACTAACATGCAGGTTAGTCAGTGCGAGCACTAGCAAGCAGGTTAGTCAGTGCGAACACTAGCAATGCATCGTTCAGAATTTTTGTTCCGTCAGCAGATCGACTGTGCTGTCAGAAAATTCTCTACTGCAGAATAAATCCTGACCTCAAATTCTTCCCTGTCTAGTCAAAGCGACTTTAAAAGCTCAATTGAACTTTCTGACTGACGGAAGCAGAAATTTTGGTCCAGCTGTTCTGAACGCATTGATACTGCTTCTGCGTTTTTCTTTTTCAGCTGGGAATGTTGGACGTGTCCACAAGCAATTGGACGTGATCACGCGCAGCCCAGGCATGCCGAGGAAGTGAGCTAGTCTGCTACTCGGAGCTAGAGACTGCGGCTAGGAGCTACAGTCGGCATCGGTGTTTGAGGGCGTGATATTCGCTGTTACCTTCGACACCACTTTGGATCCTGCCACTGGTGATGCTGGGATCGGATCCTGCCATCTATGATGTTAGAACCGGTTCAACCTTATTGTTCTTAGGGTGGCAATATTCCCCTATCCAATGGAGATGAACCCCTTGAGCTAATCTAATGTATGCTTATCTATTTTCAATTCATGAGTGGACAACTGGAACAATTTAAGGAGGATACTTTGATTATCCTTCTCGATGAAGAAATTTTAACGACACGGCCTTCACTGAGGATGGAATAATTCCCGCCTAAGTCAACCCACGGAGACTGCTCCATTGGGGATCCCTAGTTTATCCGCCGCCGTCCTCTACCTGCGTCACCCAACATTTATGTGAACGTAAGTCTGGGCCTCATATATCTGTGCTGTGCGGTCTAGAAGTTTATGGTTGGGTCTGATTGAGGTCTGTAAGACCATACTTATAATAAACTTGAGCAGCATTAATGATTAATGATTGAATAGTTAGGAAGTTTCGTACTCTAATTCTCTCAATTTACCGTAAACTATTGATCACGTGATTTTGTCTTCAATCTTTGAAAGAAAGACACTAAATGATATATCATAATTGATTATATAAACTAAATGTAATATCGAAGAATCTTTTACATAAAGCTTTTTTCTGACAAATACTTATTTGAAACTATAAATGATTTTTCAAGTGATTATCTTTCTATAATCACTATTTCTTAGATATCAATTTCACTATATTGCTAAAAATGATAATTGATCTTTCCCAAAATTATAATTTGGCAGCTCTCTTCCTTCGAATCAAATCATGGTCAGAATCTAATCGAGGTTCTCGTTCTACTGTTATAGATCTCGCTCCGCATATAACATCAACCTCCAGGGACTCGGGCGTTGTGCAAGGCACAAGCTGTCTTTTCGTCGGTGGATTTCACTCTCCCATCATGGGGAGTCAAGGTCTCCGGCTGTCGGGCGGCATCGCATCAACCTCCACGCTATTACGGTGGAGGGGAAGACCGTACACAGTTCACTTGTCCAGTCCTCTGATTAGTCCCCATAAATCATGTGCACATCATGCTAATTAATAATACACCTGACATTAAGACTGTTCATTTCTATTCCTGTGTGCTGTAAACAGCCCGACCTTTGGTACTTTGGGATCGTGTTATGTGCAAAGTCAATTGGCAGATGAGCAGAAAATTATTTATCAAGCAGGTCACGTTCAAGTTGAACAACAACTCATTCCATTGATGCATTGTTAGATTTCAGGTATGGTAGATGACAACTACTATGAAACAGTGTTATAAATAAAAAATCCTTTATTCAAGAGATGCCTCGTGGTATTCTGTTTCTTCTTTATTCCTTAGTTAGTCGACATTGTTTTTTACATGTCTTGCTTTCATTTTCAAGCTAAGCTTATCGTTCAGCATGATTTACAGTACTTCTTGGTACAGACATGCCTTACTTCATGGTTTACAACTTGGTAGGGCGTGGTGGTGACTTGAGGCTCAACATGATTTTTATCTTGGTACAGACGTTGCTTGCATCGGGGTTTACAACTTGGGCGGGCATGGTGGTGACGTCACGATGTCGGATTCTACGCAATCACTCCTCGATTTTGAGTCCATCACCTCCAGACTTTGCCGATAAGGGGGAGGAGGGTGGGGGGCATTCCTATTACCGTTAGACGATTTTTTTAAATTTCTTATTCAGTGTTTAGCATGGATTGATTGATAATCATGTTTTATATAAAATGGTTACTCATGTTATCTCATAGGGCCTCAAGACCCTCATGTGATATAATACATTTGGACTTATGAGGAAAACATGATTGAACATTGCTGTGTATTCATGCAGGAGCCCGGCACTTGCAAAACCTGGGAACGGTCACGTCACAGTCCTAATATAATTAAAAAATATCAGAATTGTGTCCATGGTTCTACAAAAAAACATAATTTCAATAATACTAAACATTTACAGGTAAATATTGATGTTCCTGGCTAGTACTGCATCAATAAGTTATCAATTAAAAGTAAAAGACACTCATAACTCTATAGAACACCAAATGAAATCTATGAAAATGAGGAACTAGACTATGCGTATTTTTTATTTCCTAAGATATATGTGATTTTGTCTAATACTGTGCCAGATTGCGAACGCAGATGACAACCCGTCTCGTCCTCCAAATTCCCTCCCACCCATCCTCCCCCTGCATTCGCCCTACCTTGCAACGAGCTGCGGACACCGAAACCTCTAATATCCGCCCTAAAGGGCTTTAATGAACTATGAGTTCGTGGTCGTTGAAATTACTTTACTGTTCATGACGTAAAATAAGAATTCTGATCGAACAGACTGTATGGATTTCAATGTACAATATGTATATCTGAATTTATACCGAATATGGCTGGTGATGTATACTAGTAGTGACGAGACGAATGATCGCATCCGCGGACATCCGCACTTTTCTTCGACATCCGCATCCTTATCCGCAAATTGAGAATAACTAACATCCGCATTGGCATCCACAGCTTTGCATCTTACAACATCCGCATCCGCACTTGGCATGACGCGGATGTGCAGTTCAATTGTGAATAGGGCACATCAGATGGTCTAGGAGGATCATGCGCAGTGCGTATGCATGTAACATAATGTATGCATGTACGACGTACGTACAACGTACCATGAAGCACCAACAAGGCATGACTGCCACTCCTCATGCGCGTGTCATACATGTATACATTGACATTCATATTATTGTACAGGACACCCCGTGTTTTATCCCGAGGTAGTTACTAGTGCACTCGCAAGGTACAGAATCAGTTTGAAAATACAATCAGAGTTACATTATGTATACAAAATGAGTATTCAATAATTTTCTGTTATCTATAATGCAATAGAGAGCATAGAAAAAATAGTGCACAGGAAAAAACAAATACAAATCATATTGGCGAGGAGGAAGCAGCAGCAGTGGTTGTAGCGTTCAGCTGTCAACAGTCTCCACGCATCAGTGTCGTGACGACTGTGATCGTGAGTGTTTGTGTTGAGACCATTCTTGCCGCTGAGAGATCAGCGTTGCGCATTGTGATTGAGTCCACAAGAATTTTGTACCCGTATTATCGTGTGTGTTGCTTCACACATTCAAATTTATGGTTGCTTATCAGTTGGTGATGACACACACATTATACCAGCCACATTATCAAGCGAAATAAATTTTGTCAATAAATAGCTCAGAATTTAGAAAAAGAGTGGATTGCATCCCTTCAGTAACCAACAGTGTAACAGTAATGTTCTTGCCTAAGACTGTGTGGTAATAGCTGAGTCACAATTTTGATTCCATGTTGTCGAAGTGGGAAATTCCATCTCCCGACGTTCACTGTGCTCTTCGTGACTCCGGGGCCAACATGAAGATTTTTTTTTTAATGGGGCCCGAATGCCCTGGGAAGATGCCACCACCATTTATTTCCTAAGGCCCCCAAAAAGTAGGGAGACCCCTGGCCCTAATACTCGCGAGAAGTTGTGGCATCCAACCATACTACTACCGCCTCCAGCCCTACTGGAGTAACCTTAACAAAGATCCGATCTGTAACTCCCCTAATTGATAGGCTTACAAGCTAATTGCAGCCCCAAAGCTTTGCCAAGTTGCAACGCCAGTCCTAGCCTCTGTTGAGCCAGAACGTTTCGCGAGGGTCCCGGAGGTGGCAGATAACCGTCAGTTAATGTCGTGGATCAGGAGGCTGCTGGTTTTACCGATAACGACGGTTGTCTCGATAGCCAAGGGCTCGAAAAGGTAGCGGTCACGAAGAGATTGATACTTTTTTTCTATCTGCCGCGTTGGCAGCCTTGCCAGACTCTAAAGTAGTGCCATGCAAGTGACTCATCTCAAAGGTGTCCACACAGGTGCGATCCCAAAAAGGTTTTTCCCTCTAAAAAAGGGGAAGACTGTAACGCCGTCAGGTCACTTAACAACGCCTCAATCGATACCGGGCTCATGGATCGTACCAAAGCCGACTTTGCGTAGCGCTCGTTCAATTGTGTCATTCAGAACCAAATGTCTTGGATAACGAGGCACGAGAGCAATTCGAAGCGAGTCAGGGTCCAATAAGTACCCTGATTGGCGGCAGGAATTACTTCTAGCCAAGAACCGCTATCGTGACAAGAAGCAGCCAGGAGACGAGCCTTAGGTTTTGGATCTTGTTCCTCAAGTAACAGACTGTCCAAAGTAACCCTTACTCCTTCCCTGTCCCATGACTTCTGGATAGCGCAGCAGTCCCCCTGCTGGTGCGATCGCTTCATCACTATGCCCAGCCTTCCATGACCGCACTGTTTCCGGAAGTTCGACAATCTTCGCCAAAACGTTGACGTTTGACAGAAGGGCTCCAACCAAGGGACCAACCAAGTGCAGAGATGAGATGAAGCTGGGCAGGGCAAGATCCTGCACCTTGCAAATGCCCAAGCAACCAGAACTGACTAGGAGAGTAGCTTGCTTCCAAGAAAAATCGGAAAAGAAATGTTAGTAATTGTTGAGAAAGCTTCTCGGTCGAAAATAACTGGGTAATTAGCGTGCAGGTATGTGGGAGCAACTCGCAATTGATTCTGGATTTTAGGAATGGCGAATAAGTTTTTCAGTTGGGCGAGAGCTTAGTGTGACTCAATTACGCTTAGTCGAGAGGTCATCAGTTTAAGGTCGTCAATTTTGCCTTCAAGCGCCTCTGGAATAGCTTGGGTTGAGATGGGTGCGCCGAAACTGAGATGGGTGCGCTGAGACCGAGATAAGTGCGCTCAGATGGGTGCGCTCGTTTCTCGCTCGTTTGTATAATTCATAAACCGCAAATCTTTGTAAACATGGAAGAGCGTCACAAAAAAATAGTTACTGATTCAATCCGTAAATGCCGAAGCATATCAACTCATGTCCATCGCTCGGTGAGGGCTCAGAACGAGCTTAAACCAACACCAACGAGGTGGAACAGCGCGCTACACATGATTAAACGCGTGGGTGAATTGAAGAAGCCAATGACTCTTTGTGCAGCTTTAAATCAGAAGGTAGCCAAACAAGGGCTAAACAGTACTGAGTGGACAATTCTAGCCAATTTTCTCAGTATTTGCCACCTCATTCCACACTTTTGTCTGGAACCTCTTTGTTCTCCCGGCAATTTTCCCGGGTTCTCTTCAACCATGCACTAGCAGTGAT
>SDVV010039039.1:0-10670 GCA_016164225.1 Gammarus roeselii | reverse complement strand
ACCTTAGTGAGCTATAATGACACCTTAGGGAGCTATAATGACACCTTAGTGAGCTATAATGACACCTTAGTGAGCTATAATGACACCTTAGTGAGTTATAATGACACCTTAGTGAGCTATAATGACACCTTAGTGAGCTATAATGACACCTTAGTGAGCTATAATGACACCTTAGTGAGCTATAATGACACCTTAGGGAGCTATAATGACAGCTTAGTGAGCTATAATGGCACCTTAGTGAGCTATAATGACACCTTAGTGAGCTATTATGACACCTTAGTGAGCTATAATGACACCTTAGTGAGCTATTATGACAGCTTAGTGAGCTATTATGACACCTTAGTGAGCTATAATGACACCTTAGTGAGCTATAATGACACCTTAGTGAGCTATAATGACACCTTAGTGAGCTATAATGACATCTTAGTGAGCTATAATGACATCTTAGTGAGCTATAATGACATCTTGCAGGTCCCGCGCTCGGCGTCCGCGAGCAGAGTATTTGCAGTGAACGCAGCGGATCACATTAAAGTTCTTTTTCGTAAGCGGCACATAGCCTCATGACCAGAGGAATGGTCTCTAACAAGTAGAGCGGCCAGAGTAATGGCCTTTAACAAGTAGAGCGGCACACAGCCTCATGACCAGAGGAATGGTCTCTAACAAGGAGAGCGGCACACATGCGCATGACAAGAGTAATGGCCTCTAATAAGTAGAGCGGCACACAGCCTCATGACCAGAGGAATGGCCTCTAACAAGCAGAGCGGCACACATGCGCATGACCAGAGTAATGGCCTCTAATAAGTAGAGCGGCACACATGCTCATGACCAGAGTAATGGCCTCTAATAAGCAGAGCGGCACACAGCCTCATGACCAGAGTAATGGCCTCTAACAAGTAGAGCGGCACACAGCCTCATGACCAGAGTAATGGCCTCTAACAAGTAGAGCGGCACACAGCCTCATGACCAGAGTAATGGCCTCTAACAAGTAGAGCGGCACACATGCGCATGACCAGAGTAATGGCCTCTAATAAGTAGAGCGGCACACATGCGCATGACCAGAGGAATGGCCTCTAACAAGTAGAGCGGCACACGGCCTCATGACCAGAGGAATAGCCTCTAACAAGCAGAGCGGCACACAGCCTCATGACCAGAGTAATGGCCTCTAATAAGTAGAGCGGCACACAGCCCCATGACCAGAGTAATGGCCTCTAACAAGTAGAGCGGCACACAGCCTCATGACCAGAGTAATGGACTCTAACAAGTAGAGCGGCACACAACCCCATGACAAGAGTAATGACCTCTAATAAGTAGAGCGGCACACAGCCTCATGACCAGAGTAATGGCCTCTAACAAGTAGAGCGGCACACAGCCTCATGACCAGAGTAATGGCCTCTAACAAGTAGAGCGGCACACAGCCTCATGACCAGAGTAATGTCCTCTAACAATGCAATCCTCATTGCAATATACCCCAACGATAAGCTCGCTGTGTCGTCAATGTTGTAGGAAGTGGGCATTGGCTACATCCAAGAAGGAAGTTACTATGGGTCTTCTACATACGATGTGTATTTCTAATGTGTCTTCTGGTTTAATATGTTTACCGCCATATCATGGCGGGTTACTTCATTTTGTGCTAAATTGAGTGGAGTTGATCAAATGTTCTACTATATCCTTGATCATATTTAATAAAACAATTATTATTAGCTGTATTAGTATTATTGTTATACTTCAGCCAGGCACAGAAGCCGGTTAGTCATTAAAAGCATTGGCATTAATTTTATTCAGGTGCCCTGGTGATTGATTGTTAATAATTATGTGAACGCTATCATCCTTCAGGCATCACAACCAACAATATATACCACCTACAAACACCATTCAGCTGGTTTTGAGACGAATACAACGCTGGAAAAGAGAGTCGAAACCTTACTATAAGATATAGTTTATCATGCAATGTACGATTTGATTGTAAATTTTCTATCACAACTTCAATATCTTGAAAAGAATTTGGAGTGCAAACGAGTAGATTCTTTTGTGATCCCTGTATTGGTGAATTAGGATCAGCCCGAACGGGGAAAACATGGTTTAACACAGTGCCCTTCTTTCCAGCGAAATGATGTGTTCTGTATCATTGGACAGGGTTCGTGACCCTGGTCGCAAGATTGCATGTCCATCCGTTCATTGTAGCGTTAGGTCGAAAATCATAACCACTGGGATGGCTATGCAGTTTTCATCACATGCAACCCGAAACAACACTCTGTTTGTTTCGGGAACTCTCGGCGAAGAGTTCTTTTTCGAAATTCGAATATTGTAAGTTGCATATCGAAAATTGACACTTCCCCTAGAGTTTTCAAGTTATCATGGCATGCGATACATCATTTAAAGCTCTTGTGGAGCATTTTGGTAAAATGAACAGATTTAATTACTCAAATTTTGAATTTATCAAGATAAGTTTGATTAGGAAGTACTTTTTGCATTTCTTTTAGTAGTCTCTTCTCTCGTGGTTGTGAAAATGGGATACATCGTTAAAAACCTCTTCTGTAGTAATATTATGATTTTTTTTAATAATGGAAGCTGTTGTGGAAAATTTGCTTGTTAACAATAAAACATCTTAAAATATCGATTCAAGGTTTCTAATACATCATGCTATGCGATGTATAGCGAGAGATATTTTTAGTGCTTTGACAAATGTACAAGAGTGATTTTCTAAAAGGCTTCAACTTTTAAAATAAATAAATAAATAAATGAAAATCCTTTATTCATGAAAAGACTCGTGGTATTCTGGGGTTTTGTATAGTATGCATTAAAACTATAATACACCTTAAATATATGGTACCATATTATCGAGTAACAAATCGTGCTACATTGAAGTTCCTGCAACAGCTGAAAAAATCGCGGTGACTGCTACTTTTGGATATGTTTTATGTCCCTTTCGTGCTAATGGTCTGGATGCATCTACGTTTTGCTTTGTTTTTTAGGTGTTCTACTTTACATAAACATAAAATGCGTTCAAGTAACGAATACAGACTGGAATATACGGGCATATCCAGGCAGTAGTAGCTTATATTGGCGCAAGACGTGGATTTTGTCCGTTCTACGGGAGTTTGCACATAACATTTCAGCGTCGCTTGGAGTCAGGCGGTCGGCGCGAAGGGGCCGGAACGGAGGTGGGCGGAAGGGTTGGACAGACGGACAGCTTTTGGATTATTCATAAGGTGTGGTAATAGGTTATACATGTTGATAGGTTATATATTTTAATATGTTATGTATGTTAATAGATTATATATGTAGGTTACCTTTGGTATCCGCATTTCAATGCTAGGCATACTGTATGGCAATTTCATTGCGTGTCATGTTGCATATATGCATTTTCAATGCTAGTCCTCTGAGTGTTTAGGGATAAGGATAACATACATTTATAAGATAATTGTTTATTGATAATAAATCTAACAGTTACATAGTAATTTACAAGCAGTATTAAAGGTTAAAATCCCACACAGTTCCTTCCTGCACGAATGTCGATTTCCGGACACGTTCATGATGATTTTTTTAACCTTGGTGTCATTTCTACGTCGTTCGCTGTTGTTCAATTTACACGTGGCATATATTCAATTAGTTTAATGGTATTTTCTGCGATTGTATTATCAGTACCCTTGCGCTCTGTTATAGTTACTCGTGCAGTAACTCCTTTTTTTCTGTCGGTGAGCTGTCGGACGCAGAAAAATCTACAAAATAGGCAGGTGACTGAAACATTTCTTCAAGAAGAGAAAGATCCCGCTATTGATTGTTTCAAGAAGCAAATTAGTTGCTTATTGTGAATAGAATTATCTTTATCAATGGAAGCATTTCGTTATAATTCTCTTGCTTTGGAAAAGTAGGTGAGATTGCTCTTCCATGTGAAATCCATGTTTACATCTGTATCATCACCCAAGAGTCTATCTATAGGACTCATTCGGTGGTTGGTTGGTGGGTTCTTAGCGGTTGGATCCTTGGTTAAAGCCTGTTGGTTGTATTTGGGGGGGGGGGGCAAAGTTTTGTGTTTTCCGTCAGTTTTTCTTCATTTATATATAATATCTATAGGAATTGTAAGGTTTATTAGTTTGGAAGTTGACGGGTTGACGTATATATTTCTTAGAATGCAGTGGCTTTGCTACGAAAATCTGTCTATTTCATAATGCATTATCTAGTTTTGAACCAGATAGGTCGGTGCTACCATGTATCCGCATATCCAAATGAATCATTATCAAGCGTATGTAGACTGTTCGAGTAGTCTTTTCTCGATTATTTTTTGTTTAGCGAGTATCGGTTGGATGCCCTATAGCGAGAGTAGCTGAACGATATGGATGAATTGTAAATTATTATACTGTGCTATGTATACTTAGTAATGATCGGTTGATATATGTTGAATACGTATTGTTTTTTTAGAATTTTTAATAGTTATCTCATACAGTTATAGGAATTTTTACGATATTTTTGGTTTGCATTTTCCATGTAGCACACTATTTCAGGCATAATTGATCGGTTATTGCATAATTCATCCTATTTTATTATTACTTGACCGTTTTAGTATATTAATTCAGTTTTGTATATTCTCTGTAAAATTTCCGTCTGCGATGCAAGGTATTGGGTATTTTATGCAATTATAGGAATATTAGGATATATTACGTTTGTATCTGCAATGTAGAACATTATTTTAGGTATAATTTAGTTACATGTTGAATATTTTCAGTGTTTTTAATATCTGTTTACATCCTGGTACAATGTTTGACGTGGATACTATGGATATAGAAGATTTTATTTGTTACAAACACGGTCTTGTCGGTAGATCATTGTATATTTATTGTAGGATCATGCTTCTATGTTTAGGAGGAGTTAGAAAGTCCTCTAGGCATAAGCTCGTTGCGTTTACGTTTATTTGTATAAGTTGACCGATTTACTATGATGGATACCATAGTGTAATACAATTTTTAATGGTAATTAGAGCAGAGTTGAGAATTACGCAGTTATTTTATTATTGTTGCATGCTTTTTTTCCACGATATGTTCGAGAGGTGTAAATCCGTACTGCATCTTAGTGGAATTTCGTCATTGAACCCTAACAAGTGTGTAGTTAAACGTTTTAGAAGACGATTTACTGGATGGATGGGTCCTGGTGTAGAGGCGGTTTACACTCTTTGGTTGTCATTTGGAGTTCATCCATATTCAACGTGAATTTGTAAGTTCTTGTGGACGTCGTTCTCAAGTTCCATGGGTTTGTTAGAGAGGTTATGCGACAAGCTGCTCATCGTTGTAGTGATTTACTTGGTCGTCATTGAACAGATGCCCAGATTTTTATGACCACACTTTTTGAGACTCATGTCAGGCCCATTCTTGACAACTGTACCTGTGTATAGATTCTTGGTTATGTCCAGGATATGACTTTGCTCGACGTTGTTCAGAGATGGTGGACTAAACAGATGCGTGGTATGTCTAAGGTATTGTACCATATCTGGGTGTTACCTATAAATTTGTTATATATCAGTAGTAGATTGCTGAGAAGTGACCTAGCAAAGCATTGTAGAGTTCGTTGTTATGACACAGTGGGTTTGGATTTTGTCTTACTAGAGGCATAGCATCAGTTAGGTCTAGGAATTTGTTATAGATTTGAACGGATACCGTTGTATTATTACTTTATTATGCATGAACTCGGTGTTTGTTTTAAATGTCAGTTATTTTCGGTATGACTATTATGCTGTTATGTTATTAGTATACGATCTCAGTCATGAACCAGATCACGTGGGATATTAGAGTATGATTTATTATCTGGGGGTATGGTAGGATACACCGTATATCGTACTTAATCATTGTCCGTTAATGGAGAATAGAGAATCTTATTTGGCTATTTTATAGTTGTTGTTGTTGTGTGTTTTGATTGTATATCTGTATTAGGTATAAATTTGCCTAATTTCATGGATTGTTGGGCATAAAATACGCTTAATTGAATGTAATGATCTAAAATTTGGGATGTTTTACCTTTCGACATTGGTTTTGAATCCTATTTCAAGTTGTCTTGGAGATCTAATTTACCGGATTTGTGTAGAGTGTTAGTGTTAAAATTCTTCATTAATTTAATGTACATCTCAATTAGGTTATCCGCTCGCATGTCTTCACTATACGCTTATTCCCGCAAGTCATACTTCTATTAATGTTTGTGATTTGTTTGCAGTTTATACACTTAGAAGTTATTGATTAATTCAGGCTTTGTTATGAGATTGCGTTCCAATTCAGAATATCTGACTTATTCGAGCATTCATTATATCCACTGTAGCATTTTTTCACTAAAGCTGTGTGATGATGGCCGTAAACCCAACCCATCCTAACCTAATCTAACCAAGGATTATATTTTTTTTCGTTTTCATACCTATGTCCAGTACTTATTCATTTATTTAAGCTTTATTCATATCAAATCTCTCCCCTAGACTGTAGTTTTTACCAATCTTTACCTGTTTATGTATATATATATATATATTTAACTTTGCTTGCTACAAGTCCAGCAATATAGACTAGTTTCAAGTAATGTTAGGTGATCGCTCGTCAGTAGACTGTAGAATTCAAAACGTTTATGTAAGCTTACCGCATATGATAGTGATTGTTATTGGTGTTGTAGCGTTAGCAAGTTTTATGTATGTAGCGTTAGCAATGTTGGATGTGTTGCTCCTTCCCTTTTCGTGCAATACAACGAATATTGAATAAATCCACTCTAACATATTTACTACAGATCTGTGATGTAAGGTCCGCAGTCAACAAGATCTAGGATTTAAATCATGACTAAGGTACATAATTAGCGAAATAAATATCAATTATACGACAACATAAATCAAATATCAATGAATGCATAAAGGGTTGTCGTTCACTGCCAGATGGATTAATCCCTAGGCAACCTAACCAACTTGACCAATAATTATATACCTTCATTCATGTTTTATGGTTTTGTATGATATCTAGTCCTTATTTTTGTGCGATGTACATATCAAATCACTCCACATGGTTCTATTTTTACGTATTTTTTTTAATATCACACACCGGGTATTTCTATGTATATAACCTGTTAACATATATAACCTATTAACATATATAACCTATTAACATATATAACATATTACCATATATAACCTATTAACATATATAACATATTAACATATATAACATATTAACATGTATAACATATTAACATATATAACCTATTAACATATATAACCTATTAACATATATAACCTATTAACATATATAACCTATCAACATATATAACCTATTAACACACCTTATGAATAATCCGAAAGCTATCCGACTGTCCACTCCTTACGCCCACCCCCGTTCCGGTCCCTTCGCTCCGAGCGCCGCTGAAATGTTATGTGCAAAACTCCCGTAGACCGGACAAGAGCCGCGTCCTGTGCCTATACAAGCTACTGGCATTAGATAACAAGTCTACCTATTGTGCTCGGACTCACTTACAGCTACGAGGTGAGCTATCATCCTGAATCTAAGTTGAACACTCCAAACTTAGGATAAACAAACACTGTAAACTTACGATTAGATAAATTTAAGAACTGTTTTCCTGATTGCATGTCCTATAGTTTTAAAAGGATCATTACGTGCAAGACATCTTTGGAAAGGTTTCGATTTTACAGGCTTTCCTCGAACTAACCATTGAAGGGAGGAGTATTGATCTCACACACCCCTGCGCAATATCTATGTTAACACAACACAACCTGCTGTCGCAAGCGTTGTATAACTCAAACATCAAACAATGTTATTTTCCTACAAATCAAACACGATTCTGAAAGACACGACCTTTCGCTGTGGTCGACGATGTTCATTATTTAATAAGAAAGCTAAGGAACTAAATCGAACAATGCTCTGGTGACGTTATATCGCTATTACTGAATTGCCGGCCCGTGCAATCGTTATGAGTAGAAAATAAAGTATGTGCTCGTAAACAAAAATGATGTGATAAAATATAGTGGAAAACAACTACCATACCTAGCTGTTTTCGGTATGAGTGAAGGTTTTATCTGTTAATAAAAAAGTTAGTACCTCTCCCCCTCCGCTCCACAGTAGTTAGTATCAGCAACACTATCATGCGATTGTTGGCTCCCAGCCGATGTTGGGAAGCAGCGCCACCGGCTGCAGCCCGACCTTGACACACGCCGCTGGGTGACACAGACCTGACATTGAGCAGGTCGCTACGCAGGGGAGTACGGAAAGGCTGCACTTCAGCTGTACATCAGTTTGCAATAGTGTGTAGGCTAAGATCAGCCACATCTGTACTTCAGGGTACAATGGTATGTAGGCTACGATCAGAAACAGTTGTACTTCAGTGTAAAATGGTACTTCGTCTACAATCAACAACAGTTGTAGATCAGGGTACAATGGTATGTAGGCTACGATCAGAAACAGCTGAACTTCAGTGTAAAATGGTACGGCGTCTACAATCAACAACAGCTGTAGATCAGGGTACAATGGTAGTAGGCTACGATCAGAAACAGCTGTACTTCAGTGTAAAATGGTACGTCGTCTACAATCAACAACAGCTGTAGATCAGGGTACAATGGTATGTAGGCTACGATCAACAACAGTTGTATATCAGTGTGCAATGGTGTGACGGCTACACCACCCGCCATGCATAGGATGGGTGGGTGGTGTAGTGTTATGTGCAGGCCACAATGACATCGAGTGAACCAAGTCACTAGTCGAATTGTTATTTAGCAAAACACTCGTTTTGTTGCTTTCTACCTCCCATATTTATAAAATTACCTGATAATTCATTTGAGCTTTGTCGCCTAACATTTTTCCGTGTTTGCACCGGCCGCCGTCAACGCTGTGTTTGTATGACGCGCGTTGTGTGGCGCCACAATCCTGCCGTGCCCGTGTTCCCAAGATGGCACAACAGTCACACCTTATGACGGCGCACCGTAGAGACAGTCGCGTGTGGTTTCATGCCGTCCTTTCCTTCAGTGTCACGCGTTTATTGGCTTCTCAGCGTGTGCACGGGACTCGCCCTTACCAACTCTTGTCTAAGGAAATCTTTCATCACAAAAATGTGCTCCATTGTTATGCCCTGGTTTTAGTGATTCCAATCGTCTATCGCAAATAGCGTTGTGTGCTGCTCTATCGCACTACTCTTGCTGCAATGTATTACAATTTTCGAAACGTAGCCGTGTGAACACGCGATTGGCCTAATTAAATACATATTAATAGACAAGCACGATTTTGTATAAAAACCTGGTTATAGCAACGTTTAGATGAAGACGCTTCATCACAGAATGTTTCCCCGCTGGAAGATTATCCAAGATTTCTCGTCTCGTGACCAGTGATGACCCCTCTCCGACCCCTTACAGTGCAATTAGATTGTTTACATACAGACCATTTGAATTTCGGTTGAACCCATTTACTGTTTAGGAGTGACTTGCCCTTTTTGGGTGGGCGACCGGGACATGATTTCGCATTGCGCTGTGATGCGCATGTGTATGTTCAACACCATCACTTGCCTCTTGTATAGTATTTTAATGCTATATTAAGTTCTTTACATTAACTTACAATCTTCCAATGGTACTATCTCAGCTTCCTTCTATTTAATTGCTTATACTTCTACGTTTAATGCCCTTCAAGTAAGATGAACCGTTCCCGCTCAGTTCCTCCCTTAGTCTGACAGTGCAGGTTTAACATAGTCCTCAGTCGTGGCTCGGTATTCGTCGAAAGTGCATCTCGATGATACTCGCGGGAATGCCCGCACCTCCGTAAAATATGCATAATTTTACTTAGAAACGTGTAGATCTGTGGAGTTCCTGGTATCAGTGACATTAGTTATCGTGTCCACCTTATTAGGACGGTTCATTTTGCGGGATGAAGATAGTGAGGCCACTGCTATCGATCCGACCAGCGCGCTTCGGCACTAAACATGAAGTGTTAATAAGATGCGCATGGCTTCTGGCCCTCTGACGGTAAAAGGTGTTACATACTACTTCGTCCCATTCAGGCCGTTTCGACTTAGTGGGTTAATCGTTTCTAATTATTAAAGCGTAATATAACTTTTCTCCCCAAATATCAGTTGAAGAGTGAACAAACTTTGTTGCTAGTACATTACAATGTCACCGATAGATGGAGCAACTCTGTTCGACTCTTGGTAGATCGACAAAGAGAGGTTGCTGTTGCACCGCCCTAGCCGACGAACGTTTGCGAATCGTTTGGCTTGGTTGCCCTAGGTGGTGGGCGAAGTCTGTGACAATTGAAATGAACGTTTATTCCCTAGATGCTGTGATTCAAAAATTGAAAACGCCTATAATCTCACTAATGATTCTATGATGCAAACAAATGGGTAAAATTTGTAATTCATGGCATTTATCAACTTACCTCTGGTTTATATGATATAATCCAGTAATGAAAACGTGGTAAATAGGCTATGCAATAGTTTATTTACCACTTTCTCAATTAATAAATTCTCATGGTGAAGCAATCTATCGAGATTGAGGTGAATGTATGTATCTGAAAAAATGTCAGGATTTTGACACAAGTTCAAAATTAATGCTGTTTTTCTATTACATGGTGAACAAATTGACTATTTTATTTTTATCAGAGGACGATGAATTATGTATACCATAATGCCCTCTTACATGAATGCGCAGGAAGAGCGACGTCGCG
>SDVV010039038.1:0-10670 GCA_016164225.1 Gammarus roeselii | reverse complement strand
AATATATATATATATAATGTTGTTGCCTTGCGTGGTATCATGGACCCCGTTCCTATTATCCTTGGTCTCGCTAGCCGCCCCATATGCTTGGTCTTACCAGCAGCCCCATATGCCCATATGCTTGGTCTTGCCAGCCGCCCATATCCTTGATCTTGCCAGCAGCCCCATATGCTTGATCTCGCCAGCCGCTCCATATACTTGGTCTTGTCAGCCGCCCATATGCTTGGTCTAGCCAGCAGCCCCATATGCTTGGTCTTGCCAGCCGCCCATATGCTTGGTCTTGCCAGCAGCCCCATATGCCCATATGCTTGGTCTTGCCAGCCGCCCATAGGCTTGGTCTTGCCAGCTGCCCCATATGCGTGGTCTTGCCAGCCACCCCATATGCTTGGTCTTGCCAGCCGCCCCATATGCTTGGTCTTGCCAGCCGCCCCATATGCTTGGTCTTGCCAGCCGCCCCATGTACTTGGTCTGGCCAGCCGCCCCATATGCTTGGTCTTGCCAGTCGCCCCATATGCTTGGTCTTGCCAGCCGCTCCATATGCATGGTCTTGCTAGCCACCCCATTTGCTTGGTCTTGCCAGCCGCCCATAGGCTTGGTCTTGCCAGCCGCCCATATGCTTGGTCTTGCCAGCCGCCCCATATGCTATATAGAGGCCGGAAAATAAACACGAACGCCGGGGCACTGACGCTGCTCCTATGAATATGCTGTTGATTTAGCAAGAGCAATGGCAATGGAACCAGCGTCTCCAGTGAATTTGAATTCAAGTTACGACTATTACAACTATTCTATTCTAGGCGTACGGTACTCCTAAACTTTCTGTTTACCCAAAATTAAGCTGAATTATGTAAAATTTATTTGAAAATAATGATTTGTTTCACCTTGTTTGTGTGAGCAAAGTAATTATTGATTTTTTCTGCATTTTGCAATTTAGAATATTAATGTCTCGTGTTAAACGAGTTTGTAGCTATTTAGTTTTAACGAGTCTATTCTTTATAAAGCGGATGAACGACGGGAAATTTTCTTAATTAAATTAATTTGTCAATGTCATACGTCAAGCCTATCTTTGAGTAACGGCGATTTACGTGACATCAAATAAGTCAATCGCGCAATGACATCCTTCAATTAAGTTTCACGGACTAAGGTAATTTTGATTTGCAGCTCGGGTGGCTGCAAATCAAAGTAATAACCACATGACGTCCTGTACTTGGTGGCAATCATGACGTCTCGCACTTGGTGGCAATCATGACGTCGTGCACTTGGTGCCAATCATGACTTCTTGCACTTGGTGCAACGTATTCATAGAAATGAGACAGTCTCAAAGGTCTAAAATTTTAGTTAAAGATAACTCAAGAAAAACTTGAAGTGGAGGGCAGAAGGAATTATGTAAAGAAAATAGAACGAAGGATTTTAATTTCTTCTACATGGATATGCCGTCGTTCACCACAAGAAAAAGGTAAGAAATGCAATGGACCATCACAAGAAGGAGGCAAGATATGCCATGGACCACCACAAGAAGGAGGCAAGATATGCCATGGACCACCACAAGAAGGAGGCAAGATATGCCATGGACCACCACAAGAAGGAGGCAAGATATGCCATGGACCACCACAAGTAGGAGGCAAGACATGCCATGGACCACCACAAGAAGGAGGCAAGATATGCCATGGACCACCACAAGAAGGAGGCAAGATATGCCATGGACCACCACAAGAAAGAGGCAAGACATGCCATGGACCACCACAAGAAGGAGGCAAGATATGCCATGGACCACCACAAGAAGGAGGCAAGAAATAAACGTTAAATAAATTAATCAACATGAAATAAAGTTTTAACGTTGATACGTAGAGCTTGTTAAATACTACACCACGAAAATCAACAGAAGAAAGCAGTGAAGTATTCAACTACAAAGACACGTTACCCTGACCAAGGACTCACGAACGGTGTCAATTATATTTTGTTTACCGAGTCGCAACTGCCGTAACTTTATAAATTTATATGGATGTATAGTGACGGCATTTGGGTCTTTTCTAATACAAGGGCTGTGTCCGACTTATGACGCAGATTTCTCTGTTCAATTTCAAACGCGTACTTTTCAAAAAATGAACTGGCTCCAGATTTACAGAAGATCCGTACATTTAGAAATATTTACTGTGAAAATGAGTATTAAAACAGTCTACAGGCATCGAAACTTGGAATTTTGTTGGGAACTTGAAAACCTTCTCGGTGTATCCGTTATTAAAGGGCTTAACAAGCGCTCATGTTGGAACTGGAGGCTACACCTAAGGCGGTTTAGTGTACCAGAGGTAGGGCAATTGGGCACTAGTTACTGAATGTGTTTTGTTTTTGGTTGGCTTACGGTTAGATACTAGTTGGTTCTTTCGTTAAAATTGAAACCAGTTCTTTTTTGGAAAACACATTTGTTAAGTATCAAATGTGGAAATTTCCGACTTCCAGAGGCTGTTACTTTTCCGCAAGAAATGATTGTATACATATGCAAACGCATGGCCGAATCTCTCCGAAGAGGAGGGGGAGGTACGGTAAGACGTACACCACAATCCTCTCATGCACTCACACACATACCGAAACTAAACTTAGCCCTTCAATGCTAATGGTCCGGCCAGGATCCTGCAACACAAACTTCGGGTCAGGAGGGAGGTGCTAGATCAGTGCCAGCAGCAGGGCCCGATAGCTTTCAATGTTTTACCCTTGCTGCGTAATAATTGCCCGGCTATCCCTCACACTGGGTACACTGGCAAGTGTTAGTGTACTCTGCCCTCACCCCCGTCTATCTCGTTCTCAACGAGACGCCAAGGGCAGGAAAGTGATTCAGAGCTGTGTCAAAACTCATAAATTTCTGATCAATCTCCACTAATGCCTATCTCTTGCACGCTCGCTCGCTACCTCCTCGTGCATTGTGTGGATGGATGCTTAACGTCATCAATCCATTCAAACTTCGTTCTACCTCTAGGCCTAAGCTCTACTCACCGCCGCTCTCATCACGCTTTTTGCCAATCTCGCATCACCATCCTTCCCTGTGTTCGAACTACCACAGAGCAAGTGGATCTACTCTGTCCTCCAACCTCTTCCCCATAGTCGTTCTAATTCAAACAACGTCATCACTGATCTGATCCCTCAACGTAACTCCGGCCCTGCTTCAAGAAACATTCAACTCGAAAACATTAAACTTTTTATTTTCTACCGATTTCGCCTCCCTCGTATCAGCCACTGGAGAACACCCTCCTTCCATACCCAAAGTCCTACAGATCCTTGCAATCTTCAGTGCACTCAACATATTACTCCCTTCCTTCACTCCAGCTCACCTCAGTTTTCAGTCTTCTCTACGTAGGATTCCAGGTACTCATGACAGGTACTCATGACACCGAACCTCCATACTTCGGTAATCAGTCCGAGAGTCCTCATGAAATGAATAATATGAATAATTTGAATAATTTACATAACATGTACTGAGCATAACTTGTATTATTTTTGCTAACATCGGCCACAGTCTATCATTTAGCAAAGATCCCGTTATGATATCTGAAAAAAAGCTTCTAAACCAATTAAAAAACAGAGGGATTTCTATACCTAATTCATGGATAGGCGAAGCTGGAATCGATAAAGCTTTTGAAATTGATCATTTATCCTTGTGCATTTTGTTCATATTTTTGCCTTAGCGAAAATCCACATTGTGTTTAATTACTACTTGAAGAAATAATGGATGTTCGGTAAACAATGCCACTTACCGAATCTAAATTGAGTTCTTTCACGTTCATTAAATCTGAATGTGAAAAATATTTCAATTAAATTATGAGTACACCTTGTTAACAATGACAATAACGAAACTTATGCGTTCGACCCAGAATGACTGGTGCTGTTGGAAAATGAGTATGAAACTGGAGACGGTCTCCCAGGCCTTGTTCACAAAGTCAATACAATTCAATTGAAGGAATTCTATGGGACAGACGGACGAACACAATTAAGTTGGGTGGGACAGACGGTGTTGGGTGGGACAGACGGTGATGGGTGGACAGACGGCGTTAGGTGGGGCAGACGGGGCTGGGTGGGACAGATGGCGTTGGGTGGGACTGACGGGGTTGGGTGGGACACTTAACAGTTGGGTGGGACAGACGGCGTTGGGTGGGACATATGAGTCTGGGTGGGCCTATTAACAGTTGAATGGGGCAGCCGGGTTTGGATGGGACAGACGAACGCAAACAATTAAGAGTTTGGTTTGAAATAATGTCAATAAAAAACTGCTTAAGAGCACTTTATATAGAGGAATATATACAATGGCATGTAATTTCTACTGAAATTAATCCCAAGTGACATCAGGCATTCCTTTTCCAGCGAATTCACTAAATGTGAAGACCTGTTTGCTTCTGTCAAATTGCCAAATGGTTATGAAAAACAGTGAAGGGAACTAATGGAATGAAAGTAAACAAATGATTTATAAGGTTTGACAATGAATTAGGGATTCAAAAAGCAAATACTGCCCATCCCTAAAATATCTCACTCTAAAGTGAACCCCTCGAGTGCCACATGGAGGAGGTCCTTGCTGTGTGTTGCAGACTCTCCTCTCGAGGTCTCTCGCTTTCAACTAAGGGCTGTGAGGTTAGGGGTCTTGGTCGGTTTTCCCTACTCATCAAGTAGGCGAGGTGATGGGGTGAGGAACATCATCGTTACACCGTATTGGAGCTGAGGAAATTCAGCTCCCTGTATGAGCACGGAACCCTGCTCATACACAATTAGATGCAGAGAGCGCCAAACCCATCACATGGCAGAATGATTATTTCGATCCCTAGGGATTTGACCATTTGCAGCTGCTGGGGTTCAATCAGTTACTCTGGGGTGAGAACAGCATGTTTACAAGTGTTTTCAAGTGTAGGAAGACAATAATAGGACTATTAGCCCAAACTGGGTTGCCTTTTGGTAGCAAGAGAGTTAGTTCTAGAGTAGAACATCAAAGAGGCCTATTGGCCCAAACTAGGTTGCCTCTTGATAGCAAGAGGATTAGTTTTGAAGTAGAACGTCTGAGAGAGCTTCGTGTGTCATTTCTGCTTTTTTATAACAACAGGAAATAGAACGGTTTAGCAATTTATCGTCGATTTATGTAGAACTTATCGTTTCGCGACTTAAACGTTTCGATTGTACTGCCGTTTGCAACCTCCGCTGGAAGTTTGTTCCATTTTGTATCCATTGTTCCTAGTCATTCTGTTTGAATCTAGAGTAAAAAGGCTCGCTCGGTCAACGTTTTCCTTACCCTTCATAATCTTCTACACTTCTATCATGTCGCCTCTGACTCGACGTTTCTCTAGCGAATAAAAATTGAGTTCACGAAGCCTGTCTTCGTATGATTTATTCCGCAGCGAGGGGATGAGTTTGGTAGCTCTACGTTGAATCTTCTCAAGATGCGGTCTAACAAATGCAATAAATAACTTGAGACTACTGTGTTATTTTTTGTAAGAGATAGTGCGGGACATCATACCTAGCATTTTGTTGCCTTTCTTGGCAGCATCGTTACACTGCTTGCTGCTTTTTAAGTCATTACTAATGATGACACCTAAATCTCTCTCTTCGATGACGGGAATGATTTTTTTCAGACATTGAATATTCGTGTTTGGGGTTAGATCTGCTGACATTCTAGTTCAGTTTGCACTTTTCCTCCGATCTTAGTATCGTCCGCAAACTTGCTAATGTTTTAGAGTAAGTTGCTATCGAGATCGTTAATTAATATTATAAAGAGAACTGGCCTTAACATGGAACCTTGATGCACGCTGCTTGTAACGCTACCCTAGGGGGAGGAAGCTCCGTTAAGTACAACTCACTGCCGTCTGTCCGTAAGCCAGCATTTTATCCATTTGTTAAGCTTGCCTCGAATACCGATGCTTTGCCATTTACTAATTAGTCGCTTTTTGGGGACTTTATCAAAGGCCTTTTGAAAGTCAAGGTAAATGATATCGATTGGAGATTTTGTGTCTTGGATTTCGATTATATTTCTGAAAAAGAGTAGCAGATTCGTACGACAGGAACGGTTGTGTCTAAAGCCACGCTGGGAGTCGCCAATCAATTTGTTTGATTCTAAGAATTCTGTAATTTTATCCGTTATCAAACTTTCCATCAAATGTCCAATGACTGAGGCTGCCTAACTAATTGGACGGTAGTTGCCGGGACACTTTTTGTTCACTTTTTCAAAAATTGGGGTAACATTCGCCTCCTTCCATTTAAAGGGGCAGGTGCCATTTGTGAGAGATTGGATGAAAAGTTTGGTAAATGTTCGGCGATTTAGTTTCTAGTCTCTTTTAGAATTCTATGATGAATTTGGTCTGGACCTGGAGATTTGGTGACTTTCAATTTATCTATATATTTAATAACTTCGGCGGGGGAAAAGTTCACTGTGCTGAGGGCTTCAATTTGTTTTGCCGCTACGATATTCTCAGGATTAGGAATATCCTGATTCTCTAACGTAAATACAGAGCAAAAGTATTCATTAAGTAGAACACTCATCACGGTGTCGTCCGTTTCTAGCTCACCAACATCGTTCTCGAGAGGATCTATTACAGATTTTGTATAATTTATGCCCGGAATATAACTAAAAAATGGTTTCGGATTAGTTTTGGCATTGGCAGCAAGTTCATTTTCATAATCTTTCTTCTCTCGTTTCAAGACCCTCTTTAGATCTCGTCTGCTAATTTTGTATTCATTGCGTGCTACGTCGTGATGTGGATGTCTCTGCTTAACCGAATGTTTTGTTTTCTTTCGTAAATGAAGGCGCTGCAATTCTCCTTTTCAGTACTTGGGCTGATAGGCTGTTGTTCGCCTGTTTTTGAGCGGGATATGCTCATGTTCAATATTTTTAAGCGCAGTCAAGAAATAGTCAAGCGATTGATCGACATCTTGTCCGAGGGTTATATTTGCTGACACCATGGACTCTCTTAAGTCATCAAAATTAGCTAATCTGAAGTTAAGGACTTTTTCGCAGTTTGTTGATGCTTTCAACTCGAGCTTTATCGAAAAACGTATACGGTTGTGGTCACTAGTGCCGAGTTGTTCGCCTACTTCGACGTTCGTGACATGAGAGTCGCTTGCACTAAATAGGAGATCAAGAATGTTGCTGCCTCTTGTTGGTGTCGTCAACATTTGGGTCATGAACTTATCGTCTGCAAAATCAATCAGACGTTGGCCGGTGGCATTACATTCGTCTGATTCCCAATCAATGTCAGGGATATTGAAGTCGCCAAGCACAATACTGTGTTATGTTGTGACGACATCGACGAGGGTGTTGTAAAGATCGATATCATCTGCAACCTTACTTTTAGGGGGGCGGTAGACGAGAGTGATTTGACATTTCATATGTTTGCCGACTACTTTGATTGATACTATGTCGTGCCTGTTGTTTGGAATGGTGACTTCTAATATTTGCAGAGTGTTTTTCACGAGAAACAGCACTCCTCCGTGGTTAGAGGTCAACTTGGAATGGTCAGAGTGAGCTCGTCGTAGTCATGCTCAGGAAGAATCCTGCTAAATCTACGCTTGAAGGTGCTGACTGTGGCTCTCGACTTTAAATATTCTGTAAGTTATCTGACCGGTGCTAAGTGAGAATGCATACCTGTATACATGGTAATGAAATTAGGCAACCTATCTGTTTATCAGCTCCTGATATACAAAGAAATTCGAGTACAAGGTTTCAACATGGTAAGGTTAAAAAATTATTTTTCCCTCGATTGAACTTGATTCAACTCTACAACCCAGGGCAAGCAAACATATGCTTAAGAAGAGAGGATCGAGCCCTCGTTTGACCGCCGCCGCGTGTCCCCCAATCTTCTTGATTGATTCGTGATGGATGGGCATTGATCCGACTAATGGGAATGGTAGACAGTGATGGCAGGCTGCATGGGCTTTTCTGTCCTAATTTGAAGCACAGCAAGACTCGATTTAGACAAGCCAACTTAGAATTATGAAACACTGAAAGGAAGCTCGATCTCTTCAACAGCAGTTTCCATGTAATTTTTAATCGAGAGATTGAAAAATCACGAATTCACAGGTTAATACTGTTCTGTTCGTCTGTTGAATTCTTGTCATTTTATTTTAATTATTCGATAACAAGTTCCATTTTCAACTAATGACTAATATTTTTGATTTTCAATGTCAATTGGAGAAATCATGCCGGAATTGTTACATTGCTTTTATGGAGCGCTATACTGCATTGAACACCTTGGATACACTTGCATTACCATAAAATGAATTAGAAAATAAAATGCTGCTCCCTTACCTCACCAGTAGCTTGTTAAAAATCTAAAAGCAGACAGACTCGTTGCTCGAACACAAAATGAATGGAGGCATCATTGCCTTCCGAGTTTCTTATAACACTTTTAGGAGTTCATTACCTGAGTTGGCAACACCGGTTCGTTCGTGAGGCAGTGTAACATCCAAACGAATGACTCAGCAATTGTCCGAAGAGTATTGCACAGGCGATAAATTAGGAGGGCATTTGTGGAGGAGACGTAAAGCCATCCGCGGCCATTTCAAGTAATGTTCCTCCCTGCAATTAATGGCTTATTTTTGTCATTTATGTGAACGGAGAGGCTTACATTGCTCCGCTTTTTAATGCTGTCATTTGGACCGTGCAGGTCAGAGTTTGGGCAGCAGGGCGAATTGGAGCCGGGGAGTCGGCACGATCTTATGTTCCGCTGATGGTGATGGCCAACCTACTGTATCTACATACCGCTGACAGTGTTGTCTTACCTACTGTATCTAGACACCGCTGACAGTGTTGTCCAACCTACTGTATCTAGATACGGCTGAAAGTGAAAGACAACCTACCGTAGCTAGATACCGCTGACAGTGTTGGCCAACCTACTGTATCTAGATACCGCTGACAGAGCCGGCCAACTTACTGTAGTAGTAGTAGTAGTAGTAGCTTCTTCTGGTTTCTACCGGAGTCCCAACGCGAAGTTAATGCAGAATCCCCCGTAGGGCAATTGAAGAGTGGCACAGTAGGTGCAGCTTAGATTACGAGTAGGTTCAGCGCAGATTCCGAGTAGGTTTAACGTAGTTATTGAGTAGGTTTAAATAGAAGCCCATTAGATTTCATGAAGATATAGAGTAGGTTTAAAATAGAGACCGAGTAGGCTTACCGTAGATTCAGAGTAGGTTCAACGTAGAGTTGTAGTAGAAGTAGTTTCTTTCGCGCTCCCCCGGGGCTCCCGACGCGAAGTCGTCGCACAAATCCACCCAGGGCCCCTGCGGGCGTCTAACGATGTATAATAATATAACCAATACAAAATTGATCACCATGAAAATATGGCACAAATAAATATTGGAGCCCATAGAGGAAGAAAGACTAAAATATTAAAATAAAGTGTTAATGATCTATAAAATGAATAATCATCCATTCACCCCAACCAACCTACTGTATTTAAATAGCGCTGACAGTATTGACCAACCTACTGTTTCTAGATACTATTTCCAATCACCTTGTTAAATTTATCTCATGAAAATAAAAGAGAGTATTTGAAAGCTGAACTTGGATAAGCATGGTGCTGAATACTGACAGCAGATTGTAAGGAGGCTAGTGTCTGGCGGGCTTGTGCGTCCGTGTAACACTTCAAGCTAACAACCTGACCATAGGTAACAGTTGAGTGACTGGTGCCTAGAAAAGGTAGGACTGACCCCTGGGCCTCTGGCAGTGAACATCGTTATCACGCTGCTCATTAAGGGTAAGGGATTCGTATACATTATATCCCAATATTCTTGCTGCCTTTTAAACACGTCCCGCTTGTCGAGTATTTTAATAAAGTGACTAATAAATGAAAAATTATTTTTCTATTGAGGCGAATGCAGGCAGAATCGTCAGTAGACAGTTCAGAGTCTCCCCTGAACTCATTTAATTTTAATAAAAACTTATTAAGGCCTATAATGGAACAGGGTCACACTGTAACTGTATAATACAAGCGATAAAATATTGGAGATTTATTATTATTATTAATATCAGTAAGATTACAAATTCATCACTACAAAATCAATTGGAAAGCTGTCGCTGCTTCAGTTTCAATGCGAGCCTCGTGAGTATTTCTGTTCGATAATATTATCGCAATTCGTCCTTCCCGTGGAAAGGGGAGAAACTTCCTTGCCGCCCTCATTATAAAACGCTTATGCCACGGCATAAAAACGCGAGACCGCGATCCTGGGCCAGCAAATGCAAAAAAGTGTTTGAATTCGATGTTTTTGAAAACGGTTTCTTCGAAGTTTTTTTGTGTTGCGCAAAGTATAATGACATAGTTTGATTGAACAGAAATCTTTCGCATCATATTGCTGGATTTTAAACTTTTTGTGAAGTTCCTGATGCTTTCTTGCATTGCAACACACGGCGCCTGTGAAGCAGCCTACTGGAACAAGGAAATTTGTCAAGACAGAAGCAAAATAAAAGATTAAATGAAAGTTATGTTTGATCGTAGCTTCGTGATTCCTGTTTCACAGCATGGTGAGGTAGGTAGTGGCATGCATCTGGTGGCTTCATGTCACTTATTCTTTCAATGAATCCTCTTTGTTGTTGCTCTTGCATAACACTGTCATAGTGCTTCAACAGTTCAGGTTCTTTCCGTAGACGCTTTAGATTGCTCACCAGCCTTCCTTGGGCTAAACGATAATTGATTGGCAGTGTGGGGTGTGCC
>SDVV010039037.1:0-10671 GCA_016164225.1 Gammarus roeselii | reverse complement strand
AGGCGTATTGTCAGGAATTCCTAAGACCACTTGAGGAAGAATACTTAGAGCAGCGCCATATATACACTCACGGCTCCAAAACGGCGGACGGAGTGGGAGCCGCCGCTGTGTGCGGCTACATCCCACTCTCAGCCACCCTCCCACGAGAGGCCTCCATGTTCTCTGCAGCGCTCCACACACTCGAAATAGCCATTTATCTTGCCAAAACAGATCGGTTCCCCAAATACGTCGTATTCTCAGACAGTCTGAGTGTCCTCCCCCAGCTTAAAATACTGCACTACGAACATCCCTTTCTACGTAAAATGCAGCACGATCTCTTTGTTATGTCCGAGACGGGTCAGGCAGTGGAATTCTGCTGGATCCCCCGACACGCGGGAATAATTGGAAATGAATTTGCGGACTCGCTTGCTGAACTGGCATCGACTCACCAAGAACAATTGTTTGCAATACATTACCGGTACTGATTCATTATCATCAACTCCCAGATAACATCCCGATGGGATGAATTGTGGCAACATAATGGACAAAAAATACTTACAGTCAAACCCTCAGTCGAAGAATGGGGAACAAAGTTCACTAACAGAAAAGACCAAGTGTTCATCAACCGCTTGTGCACGGGACACACGTGGATGACTCACAACCACCTGACGGATTTCGACCTAGGACCAAACGCACCACTTTGCCCTTGCTGCCAATAATTGGCTATCAGCGTGAAACACTTACTGATGGAGTGCAACGCACTCGCGACAGCCCGAGGAGCGTTCATAAATCCCCCGACCCAACCTACCGTAAAAAGCTTATCGCTTTCGGAAAACACACCGGATTATACGAAGCTGTCTAAACCACGAACACCTGTGTAAGTGAGGCGGTCTCTCCACCCCATTTCGCACAGAGGTAATAATACATTTACGAAGATACGCGTTAACTCTTTACTCTCATGTACGCGAATGTGCCACAATTGAAATATGTACTTGATTTCATCTTGACAAGACTAATATTTTCGCACGCGAGGCCGTGCGAACTTACCTGAATCAATGACGGTCGCGCCCTAAGGGGGAGCCTATTACGACTCGCGTTGAGGCTCAAATCAAAATCTGCCACCCCACTCCCAGCCTAAAATGCTTGAGTGAAAAATGTTATTACAATCCACATGATTACTAGCGCAGAGGGGGAGAGCCACATCGAGGCTGGTCGAGGTGCGTCGAGATCAGTCGAAACATGTTGAGGCGAGTCGAGTTGGTCGCGATGAGTCAACACTGGCCGAAATTATTCGAGACGAGACAAGATGAGCTGAGACGAGGGGTCTTTGGAGACCCGGGATTCGTCGGGCTCTTTTGGGACCCGAGGTACCTCTGCCACCCCACTCCCACCCTAAATTGCTTAAGTGATTTTTTTATTACAGTCCACATGAAAACTATCGCAGAGGGGGAGAGCCACGTCGAGGCTGGTCGAGGTGCGTCGGGATCAGTTGAAACATGTTGAGGCGAGTTGAGTTGGTCGCTATGAGCCGAAACTGGCCGAAATGATTCGAGATGAGCTGAGACGAGGGGTCTCGGGGGACCCGGGGAGCTCGGGAAGACCCGGGGGACTTTAGTTACCCTCTGGGATTCATCGGGCTCTTTTGGGACCAAAGGGACCTATGCGCCTCCCCCCCCCACCCTATTCCCTTGAACAATCAGTGCAAAATCAAAAATCAGAGCAGTATTTCTGCCTCTGACAAACCTGCCCTTACATTCTTCTTCACGATCCGCAATTTTGTCATGTATTGGAGTTCCAGTTTGTGATTTTGTGAATAGGTGTTTTTTCTTCAGTCTGCTCGCTCGCGCGTGCACAGCCCATATGTAGTTTCTGGGGTTGACCTGGACTGCGTAGCTATAAAACCTTGTGACGCGGTGCGGTTGGAGTTGATCTAATCCGTGAAGCCGTAGAACTTGTACCAATTTCGACTATACTATCTGTGCGCACTGCCGCTCGTGCATGTTACTCATGGAGTTCTGAGTGGTTGTATGAGTCTTTATCTTTCCTGAATAAATAAATTGTACCTCTACTTAACTAGACCGCGTAGCTGTAAACATTGTGTTGCGTTGCTGACGGAGCTGACTTTGTCCGTGTAGCCGTAAACCTTGTACCAGTCTCAACGATGATACCTGTGCTCACAAGCGTTCGTACATATTACTCATGAAGTTCTAAATGATCGAAGTGAGGATTCGTTTCGTGTGAGTCTTACCTGAATAAATGAAGTGTACTATAATCGACCTACTAGGTCGTGTTGCGTTGCTGTCGAAGCTGGCTTTGTCTGTGTATCCGTAAACCTTTCACTAGTCTCGACGGTGCTACCTGTACGCACTAGCGTGCGTACATATTACTCTTCAAGTTCTAAATTGTTGGAAGCGGAGGTCCATTTCGTCTAAGGGTTTTTCTTATGCGCACCAGCGGGCGTCTGACATTGCTACAATTTTCTAATTTTTCTAACTTTGAAGCGTGTTTTTTTCCTCGCACACTAAGGCGTGCGAGCCTACTGGAATCCATGATCATTGAGCCCTACGGGGAACCTATTATGACTCGCGTTGAGGCTCAGGTGGAACTGAGGTTCAAATCAAATCTGCCTCCACCCCCTCCCCACCCTATCCCGATGAACAATGAGTGCGAAATCAATAACCCGAGCAGTTTTTCTGCCCGTGACAAACCTGCCCTCACTTTCTTCGTCACGATCCACAATTTTGTCATGTGATACAATGCTAGTGAATTTGTGCGGGAGTTTCTGTTTGTGATTTTGTGAATAGGTGTTTTTTCTTCAGTCTGTGCTCGCTTGCGCGTGCACGGACCATATGTAGTTTCTGGGGCTGAGCTGGACTGCGTAGCTATAAACCTTGTGACGCGTTGCGGTTGGAGTTGATCTAATCCGTAAAGCCATGGACCTTGTACCAATTACGACGATACTATCTGTGCGCACTGGCGCGCGTGCATATTACTCTTAGAGTTCTGAATGGTTGTAGGCGGGGATTCGTTTCGTCTGAGTCTTTACCTTACCTGAATAACTAAATTTTACATCTACTTAACCTGACCACGTAGCTGTAAGCATTGTGTTGCGTTGCTGTCGGAGCTGACTTTATCCGTGTAGCCGTAAACCTTGTACTAGCCCCAACGATGATACCTGTGCACACCAGCGTGCGTACATATTACTCTTGAAGTTCTAAATGATTGGAGGCAAGGATTCGTTTCGTCTGAGTCTTACCTGAATAAATAAAGTGTACTATAATCAACCTGGACCGCTTGGCAGTCTAGGCCGCGTTGCGTTGCTGTCGGAGCTGACTTTGTCCGTGTAGCCGTAAACCTTGTACTAGTCTCGACGATGCTACCTGTACGCACTAGTGTGCGTACATATTACTCTTGAAGTTTCAAATGATTGGAAGCGGAGGTCCGTTTCGTTTAAGCGTTTTTCTTATGCGCACCTGCGTGCGTCTGACATTGCTAAAATTTTAGAATTTATTAACTTTATAAAAGTTTTTTTTCTCGCACACAGAGGCGTGCGAGCCTACTGGAATCCATGATCATCGAGCCCTACGGGGAGCCTATTATGACTCGCGTTATGGTTCTGGTAAAACTAAGGATCAAATCTTTTCGTCTGCAGTCCATCACCCCAGAGGTTTGCAAATAAGGCCACAATATTTGGAAGCCTGACCAACCAAATAGGATAGATTTGTTGAACAATTGATGGCTCGGGTGATTGCCATGACAATTGCAATATTTGATTGAAAGTTTCCTCAACCATTGCTTCAAGTCTGTAGTCCTGCACTCTCACCATGCGCATCAACTGCGAGGTGACCATCGCCAGTCGGCAGCTGGCCAACAATAACCAGAGGCAGCCAAGACCAGCTCGGGCCTCGTTTGGCATCGGACGAAGGGGCAAAGAAACCTGTCTGCACCTATGCACTGCCCTCAATAGGAAGGGCACACACTACAAAGTGAGTGCAAACTAATGCTAGTCCTTTGTACAATTTATCTTAGATAACTTGTTTTTTACAACTTGTTTTGATCTCTATTGATTGAAGAATGAGATGTTTTTCCTAACTATAAATAGCTTCACAGCTCTCGAACAAGAAAAATATCCAATAATGCATACTCCTAAGAGGTGTTTTGTCTCCTATATATTATATTCAACCTGATGGTACTTGCCTATGCTGTGCCAATGCTCTGATTATGTTTTAGCTCCCTATATTTTATTCTATTATATTTTGTCATTATATTATTCAGCTGAATCATTCCACCAGATTGCTGGCAACTTGGAGGGAGTATTCACAAAGTTTGCGAGCGAAGGCAAGTTCACCGTCCGCATCAAAGAGCCCAAGGTGGACCTAATTGTGAAGTCTGATCCCTTGCAGGTCAAGGCTTTCCTCCAGACATGTGAGTGACCCTTACAGTCTGTTGAAATCTTGAAGGGCTGAAATGGTGACGCTGGAGGGTTTCATGAATTATATTCATGCTATTAGATGGTATTATCATGACATGACGGGAGTGTCAACTGAAGTTAGCTTATGGCAATGAAATGCATGTCAGTGCTGTTAGGATCAGGTTAGTGTAGTCTATTGCATCATTACAGTTTTCAGAAAAAAAGTGTTGTAGTCTAAAAATGTTGCATCACAGATTATTTTTATCCGGGTGTGATTTTTGCAGTGTGCTTCTATTAATTTATCTTGTCCCTATATACCTTGCAAGAAGCCCTCCCCGCACCCCTTCTGTCTACTATGCTAGAAACTTCGGTCACTATTTTGAAGTTTAATCACCATTTCTGCAGTGAAGGCCTGCGTCACTAACAAGGATGTCGACAAGCTGCAGCTGTCGGCCATGGCCCCCGTCAAAGCCTCGCAATTCTCCAAGCCCAAAACTACTCTGACCATCAATAGCAAGCAGGAGTACCCCATCACCACGGACTTTCCTTACAGCCTTGAACATCTCAATGTTAGTACACCAACTCACCACCACGTCTGGAGCACCATTGGTTGTGAGCCTGCTCTAATCTCTCTGTTGAGGACTTGTGCTACTCGGTTGTTTCTCATTGCTTCCTAGCTCTATACATTGCATGTCAAATATATTTCAGCTGCTATGTGGAAATATACTTTTGTTTGAAGCGTGTGTTCCGCGATGTCGGACTGATTTATGCCAAATCAATTTTTCGGAAGAATCTGTGCTGCAACTTCTAACTTTCCTATTCTTGCACCCATGTTATGAGATTGGTTTTCATGCAATGGGTGCGTTATATATACATTTTTCTCTCATTTGGGAGTTGCATTAGACATATGACCCACAATACAAGTACACACTAGACATTCAGACCACATTTGGTGTTTGTACTGGTGTTTGATCTATATTAATGACTGGTATGTAAAGTGAAACAAAAGAACTAAGTTGTGTGAGTGTGAGCGTATGAGGGTGTGAAGGTCGCCTTGCCGTTGGCCACCCCCCTTTCTGGGGGATGCGGCCTAGTGTCTGTATCTGTATGTAAAGTGGGCCAGTTGCTATTTGCTGATGAAACGGCCCTGGTTGCGGATTCAGAGGAGAAGCTATGGTGGCTAGTGTCTGAGTTAGGTAGAGTGTGTGAGAGGAAGAAGCTTCGAGTGAGCTTGGGGTACGAGGAAAGTAATGAGATGCTTGAAGACTGTCAATGCGAGCGAAATTAGTGTCCCCTTTAATGGAGAGCTCTTGGAGGAAGTTCAGTAATGTAAGTATCTGGGCTCCCATGTGGAGATAACTGAACTAGTGGAAACTGAAGTGAAGGCGCGAGTGAAGAAGGGGTGTAAAGTGTTGGGTGCACTGAAGAGTATAGTGAGTTTTACGATGTTGGGGATGGAAGCAAAGAGAGGGCTTTATGAGGGTGTTGTTGTCCCAACTGTGCTCTACGGAGCTGAGACTTCGGGGGTGAGAGCAGAGGAGAGGAGAAGGTTGAATGTTTTCAAGATTAGAAGTTTGAGGAGCATGGCTGGAGTAATGCAGTGAGACCGGATCACCAACCACGTGGTTCGAATCAGAACAGGGATGGTGAAGAATTTAGAGGACAGAGTGGATTCGCGTGTTTTGAGATGGTTCGGGCTCATGGAGAGGATGGATGAAGGGAGATGGTGGTGAAAAGGGTGATGAATGCGGAGGCGAGTGGTCGCAGGCCTAGAGGTGCATCGAAGTTTGGGTGGATGGATGGTGTGAAGCAGGCGTTAGGAAGGAGAGACATGATTGTGGAAGTAGCGAGAGAGCGTGCAATGAACAGGCATGAGTGGAGAATGGTTGTGAATGGTTGATTTTGACGCTGTTCTGATGTGATTTCCCGCTCTTGGCATCCCGTTGTCGGCATGGTCGTGGATGGGGGGGCCCGGCCATTATGACGCGGTGACGGTAAACCAGTGAAAACTGTCGGGCCCTGCTGCTGAAAAACGGATCCTCGGACTACACTCGTGACCCAGAGTGTGTGTTGCGGGGTTACCGGCCAGACCCTTTAGCACAAAAGGGCTAAGTTGTGTAAATGTGAGCTTTTGAGGGTGTGAGGTGCGCTTTGCCGTCAGCCATCTCCCTTTCTGGGGGATGCGGCCTAGTGTCAGTATCTGTATGTTAAGTGAGCGATCAACCAGTCACTAATTGTCATCTTTATCAGGTCTGTCCATTTCAGTTTTTCTCAATTAGAAATTTATTTCAGATACAGTCACTAGGCCGAATCCCTCAGGAAGGGGGGTGGCCAACGGCAAGTTGCACCTCGCACTCCTCTCAAACACTTGCACAACTTAGCCGTTTTGCTCTAAAGAGTCAGGCCGGGAGACCCCGCCACACACACTCTGGGTCGTGAGTGTGGTCCGAGGTCAGCGTCAGCAGCAGGGTCCAACAGTGTGACTGGCGCACCCCTACCGCGCCATGATGCCCCCCCCACGCGACCATCCCGTTTCTCAACGAGATGCTAAGAGCAGGAAAGCATATCAGGGCAACGTCAAAAATAATCCATTCACAATCATTCTCCATTAACGCCTGTTTATCGCTCACTCTCTCGCTATCTCTACACTCGAGTTTCTTCTTCCTAACTCCTGCTTCACACCATCCATCCACCAACTTCGGTCTACCTCTAGGCCTACGTCCACTCGCCTCCGCCTACATCACCCTTTTTACCAATCTCTTCATGCATCCTCACCATGTGCCTGAACCATCTCAGAACACACAATTCAACTATGTCCTCCAACTGCTTTACCAACCTCGTTCTTGTTCGAACCACGTCGTTATTGATCCTGTCTCTCTGAGTCACTCCAGCCATGCTCCTCAAACATTTCATATCGAAAATATTCATCCTTCTTCTCTCTTTGTGCTTTCACCCCCCAAGTTTCCTCTCCATAGAGCACAAAGTTGGCACAACAACACCATACTTCAACTCTCTCTTTGCTTCCTTCCCCAACGTCCTGGCTCATTACACTCTTCAGTGTACCCAACACTTTGCACGCCTCCTTCACTTGCGAATCCAACTCATTGTCCACTAGTACAGTCATTTCCACATGGGAGCCCAGATACTTGGAACACTGAACTTCCTCCAAGAGCTCTTCATTTAGGGGGACACTAATTTTGCTTGCATCGACAGTCTTCGAACATCTCATTACCTCACTTTTACCCACGTTCACTCGAAGCTTCCTCCTCTCACACACTCAATCGAACTTAGACACCAGCCTACACAGCTTCTCCTTGGAATCCCCCACCAGTGCCGTATCATCCGCAAACAGTAACTGGCTCAACTGGCAACTCCGAATTCAGAAACGCTTTAAATCTGCTATTTATTGCATCAGTTGTTTTGTTTCTTGCAGTCCTTATATCAATATTTTTCTTAGGTATTTGATTAGAAGTATTAGATTTAAAATGCTTATGGTCGAATTTATTTTTATTTTGGAAAATTGTGAAGGTAATATATCTAATACCATGAATATTTTAGGTTGGCTTTGATCTAGCTTTTTAGTTCTTTACTCATACTGATGGACTGTTATATGTTTGGTCCCATGCTGCACCGCGCTAACCTAACGTCGCGGTCGCAGGTCTGCGGCTGTTCGCTATCCCGAGTGGAACGTCGTATGCTGCACCTTGGTCGGCTCAAAACGCTTAACCTGAGTCACAACTTGATCAGCGACCTGCCGCCGGGACTAGCAGAGATGGCTCTGACCGTCCTAGCCCTTCCCGGCAATAGGCTTGACAGGTTGCATCCTGACATCTTCAACGGGACCATCAAAAACAATCTCGCCAGGCTGGATCTGTCAGCTAATGAGGTGAGCAATGAAATAGTCACCAACTAACTGAATTGAAAATGTTTTTGTGATAAAATGGTTAGTTTAAACAGTTATGTACTGACCCTGCTGGGCAATTTGCTTCTATGAGTTCTTCAAAAATTATATAAAGTATTGGCACGATGGAATTAATGTACTGATCGTGTGAATGTAAACCTAAAATTGCGACGTTCACGACTCACGATCGAATCCCCCAGAAGGAGTGGGGCGACAAAGAGACGCCCCTCACACTCCCACATGCCATTTAAACTTGCCATTTAGAAGTGTTGCGGCCAAGACCTCCCAACACACACTTTGGGTCAGGTGTGAGGTCCGAGATCAGTGTCAGCAGCAAGGCCCAATAGTTCTCGCTGGTTTACCCCCTGCTGTGTCCTATTTGCCGGGCCATTCCCCACGCACGTCCATCACGTTTTTCAACAAGACTGATCCATTCACAATCATTCTCCACTCGCACCAATAAATTGCACACACTATCGTCACTTCCACACTGGCGCAATCATTCTGCTCTCACCAATCCATTGCACACACTTTCGCTACTTTCACACTGACACAGTCATTCTCCACTCACACCAATCCGTTGCACTCACTCTCGCTGCTTCCACATTGTTGTTTCTCCTCCCTAAAGCCACCTTCATGTCTTCCATCCCCCCAGACTTGGTCTTACTCCAGGCCTACGGTCATTTACCTCCTTTTCCATCAAAATACCATCATTCGTCCTCACCATTGATCATAATGACTTTAGAACACCTGAATCTGCTCTGTCCTTCAAGTTCCTCAACATCCCTGTTTGAATTTTAACGACGTCATTACTTATCTTAGCCCTCAGCATTACATCAGCAATGTTTCAAACATTTCATCTTGAAAACATTCAACCTTCTCTCTTCCGCTTTTGCCCGTTGTCTCACTCCCTGTAAAACACAATTGGGACATCTACCTCCGCTCATACATCCTTCTCATGCAGTTAATTACTATGATCAGTGCACCAAACTCTTATCACTCTTGCTTCACTCAAGATATCACCTCATTTTCCCTAGTCCAGTCTTCTCCATATGCAGTGATGATTCAATGTAACAAAATGAGACCTAACTGAAATGTGGATTTTCTTGTTTAACTAATAGGACTGAAAATGTAGCAAAATGTGACCTATCATTAGTGGGATGTTTCTGAACGCCCCGGCCTTGTAGCCGGGGCGTTAAAATCTTGCTACCATATCCACCGCGTGTCGTAGAAGGTGACTAAAAGGGCGCCCCGTAGCAGGAAGTAGAATCGTGCTACCGTAACCCCTGCGTGTCGTAAACCCCTTCCTCAAAGACGGCAAAATGAGCGGGGGCAGGAGAGGCTCACGCCTCTTCGAACCCTATTGTTAGGGTCGCTGAATGTGCGTGGCTGTAGTGCGAATGATGTAAAGAGGAGGGAGATTGGTGACATGTTTGTGAGGAGGAAGTTTGGTGTTGGCGCTGAGTAAGACGAAATTGAAAGGTAAGGGAGAATGTTAGTTTGTTGTGGTAAGTATAGGAAAGTCTGGTGTGGAGGAAGGTTGGGCACGAGAAGGTGTGGTCTTGATACTGAGTGGAAGGAGGTGTCCTCAAGATTGATGTGGGTGAAAGTTAAGTTAGATGTAGAAAGATGGGTATTTATGCTGGCAACGAGAACAGTGAAGATGAGAGGGAGCAATTCTGGACTGACCTGAGTAAGTGTATTGAGAGTTCTGGAGGCAATTTCAATGTAGTTGTTCTGGATGACCTTATTGCGAGAGTTGGAGATGTGGTGGAGAATGTGATAAGAAAGTATGGCGTTCCCGGTAGAAATGGCTGTGGAGAAAACCTGATAGGTCTGTCTATGGAGCAGGAGTTAGTGGTAGGTAGCAGCTTGTTCAAGAAGCGAGATATCCACAGGCACACACGGGTAAGAATAGCCCGTGGTGCAGTGGTGGAGAGAGCACTGATGGATTTTGTGCTGATATCGAGGAGAGTGGTGGAGAGGCCTTTGGATGTGCGGGTGTTGAGGAGGGTGGAGAAGTGTCTGACCATCTGCTGGTGGAAGGTAGATAAAGAGTGGAGCAGAAGTGGAGTAGCAACAAACGAGTGGGTGGAGAAAGATTGTGAGAATTGAAGCCGAGGAGTTCCAGCAGGTGTTGAGGGAAGAATATAACAACGTGAGAGGACAGGGCCTGAGAGATGTGGAGGAAGAATGAGAGGCTTTAAGGGATGCGTTGCTGAGATGGACGAAGTAGGTGTGTGGTGCGCGCCGTGTGGGCGGGTGCATCAGGAAAGGTTGCGAGTGGTGGAACGAGGAGGTCAAACTGGCGGTGGCACGGAAAAGAGGAGCGTTTGAGGAGTGGTTGCAGGTGAAGTCGGTGGTGGCTTATGAAAGCTAC
>SDVV010039036.1:0-10671 GCA_016164225.1 Gammarus roeselii | reverse complement strand
ACTATTGTAATTTATCACCCGTTGCATGAAATCAGATCCGGCGGCGATTTCAAATTGAACTTTCGTTTATATGCATTCGACTAGTGTTTATGACAATAAAGTTTTATCTGCAAAATTTTGGAAAATTGAAAAGCCATTGCCAGACGATGGAAATAAATGATTCAATAATAATGATAATAACAAATATAATAATATGTTTGTTTCTATTATTATTATTACAATTATTATTATTAATATAATTATTATTATTATTAATAATATAATTACAATTATTATCAATAAAATTATTATTGTTATGATAAAATTAAAAATAGTAACAGCCTAATTAACAACCAACATGGCATTGTATTACAATTTAGAAAACGTAATGTATGTTAACAATGAAGTATAGACTCACATCAGCAAGGAGGTGCATAGTCACAAAATTACAGCACACAATTCAATATAAGTAATGGCATACAACTTAATACTCCTCGAGTGTATAACATTTTTCTTCCGCGCTTAAAACATAAAAAGGTTTCGAACGCCTCACTAAAGCAGATTGCAATGAGGATTTATTTGAGCTTTCATGCCGATGAAGTCTTGCTCGGACGCATGTTCCGCAGCAGATGTGTGAAATTTCCAATAGCTACTCTAAATACCTAACCTAATATCCAATTCTTTCTTGATCCTTCATTGACATGACCCTGTTCAGACTTGGATTTTTCAAATTCTCATCGACACGCTCTAACTATGAAGCAGTCATAACTTTTGGTCTATATATTTTCGGACACGCCTTCATGGAGTAAATTATGTTTATTTTACCTGACTCAACCTTATAAGAATGTTTTCGAAATATTTTTGGAACACCCTACGTATATTCAAACAAGAGACATTATGTTGCGCATCCCATGACGAGTGAACAATAACATCGGCGAAGTGTTATCGTTGGTCCGTATATAGAGCTGTGTTTTTGCCATTGCTGGTTTCCGGAACCGGAGAGAAAGAGGCCAATGGTATACACGCAGTGACAGAACTGCAATATGGCATCCGCTTATGTGAAATCTCGCCGCATACGAAGAATACACACAAGTCCTCATCCACCTTCTGGAGCATTCTACACTACCTTCCAAGGCTGGACGACTAATAAACGCCGTGCAGGCATGGGAGATCTGCTGGTGCAGCGCTCCGAAGAAAAAAGGCAGGAATATTTGGAACAAGTGCCACTGCATTCTACTTGTCCTGCCAAACCGAAATCACTTCGTGTTTTGAAACACACCGTTGTCTGATTTGGATCCATATGGTGGAACAAAAAATTCTAATATTTCCCTTTAGCTACCAGAACTAACTGCTGTACTCAGAATTACATCGGAAGCTGGCAGATTCACTGTTCGCGTAGTCAGCCAACATCACTCCGTCACTGATGGTCCCTGTTCACGTAGTCAGTCAACATCACTCCGCCACTGATGGAAAAGTACAATCTCCATTACCTCTGTTGTCAATGTGGTATTGAATGACTTGTTAATGTCGTTGCGGATAGTTCATTTTAGTCACAGTGCTTTGTGCCATCTATGCAGTATGCCGCGCTTCTGCTGAGGTCTTGGTACGTGTGACACTCTTTTCAGTGCGCCTCACGTCCTTCAGCCAGAATTGCAATGAGGAAAGAGTAAGTAAAACAAGTCTCTCCGGGATGGATTTTGGGAGGGGAATTTGATCATGCTTATCATTTTGGCGTTTGTTGCTTACTCCGTTCAAATTTGTAGTTGGATCGCTGATAAATGTAATTCGTGTATTTGTATCGAGGCCTGTGGTTAATGGTGGAATACGTGTTGTGGTGGAATTTGTCCAAGGAGTCCTTCAGGCCATAGACTTTTCTCTGCCTCGCGGTTGCCACACAATTGCGAGGCTGTCACTGAGACCATCCGGAGAAACCTGTCAAAATGTATGAATAGTGATCGGTTTGGAGAATGAAACCTTATCCTAGCTTGATGAAGATCATATTTGTTTCGTGTACTCAGGCCGTTACTACTCGATTTCCTGTTTTAGCTTAAATTATGTTGTTCTTGTTGAGTGCCTTCATCAGGAAGGTCTCAGTATGACATTTGATGCCCATCAAACGTTTGCGGGTCAGCTCAGAATGCTTGCCAAGTCAACATCTAGGAGGATGATCTGTACTCGAAGAGAGTTTGTTGGTTATGAGGCTCTACTTCTACGATGATAATTCTTCCTAATGTACGACAGGGTAATCAGGTGCCTCGGAACTGTTGGGTGATTCTTTACAATGAAAACGGATCTACGTTGCGTTGTTTCACGGCTCACAATTTATTTTTCATTAACAAAACCAATATGCCTAATTCAGGTTGATTCTTTTTAGTTCAGATATTTATATAGAAAATATACTATGCTTGTCAGGCAGGTCCGTCCTCTTGAAAGCTCACGAGTCTGTAGGGACCAAAACAAATTTGCATCAGAAATGCAAATTTGGCCGCCATTCGACCGTCCCCCCAGCGCCCTATCGAGGGAGTACCGGTCGTGTATCACAGCAGATACTGACAAACGACGCCGTGCATCACTGTAGTGAGGAGTCATTAGCCGCCGTTGTTCTCAGGACTTCAGCTCTGAGCCGCACACTAAATAGTTACAGTTATAACGGCATCTGTGAATATCGGCAACAGCACTTCACTTTGCAAATGCTGTGACGGTGGCACTGCTGTAGCATCGGGACAGTACTGTACCGTACACTGTGTAGCTACGGTGACTGCAGCACTCTCTAAATATCGGCACAAAAATCGTGCTGCAAGCTTTGATCTTTTGATCTTAGAGGGGGATGGGAGTATTAACTGTTTAAAATTGAATCATGACAATGGTGACAATACCCTGCCGTGTATACAACATTTTATTCACATAGTTGGGAAATATTGAAAATTAATTTAATGTATCTTGATCAGAAACTAATCATCATTTATTATTACATAGATAAATTACAGCGGAAACATAGAAGAAAAATACTGATGGTTTCCAATCTGTTGAAACACATCAGTACTCTGCCATACATTATCTGAACATTGTTCGAATGAATCACTGGTTTTCTTCTCTCTTGAATAGTATTGGGAAGGTCATGGACAATGAGCAAACACGTATCAGATGAACATCCCAAGTCATTGATACTTGCTGGCTCATGCCCGTGCCACCGTGGTCACTTGTCGCTGCCACCAACTCATGACCGTGCCACCGTGGTCACTCGTCGCTGCCACCAACTCATGACCGTGCCACCGTGGTCACTCGTCGCTGCCACCAACTCATGACCGTGCCACCGTGGTCACTCGTCGCTGCCACCAACTCATGACCGTGCCACCGTGGTCACTCGTCGCTGCCACCAACTCATGACCGTGCCACCGTGGTCACTCGTCGCTGCCACCAACTCATGACCGTGCCACCGTGGTCACTCGTCGCTGCCACCAACTCATGACCGTGCCACCGTGGTCACTCGTCGCTGCCACCAACTCATGACCGTGCCACCGTGGTCACTCGTCGCTGCCACCAACTCATGACCGTGCCACCGTGGTTACTCGTCGCTGCCACCAACTCATGACCGTGCCACCGTGGTCACTCGTCGCTGCCACCAACTCATGACCGTGCCACCGTGGTCACTCGTCGCTGCCACCAACTCATGACCGTGCCACCGTGGTCACTCGTCGTTGCCGCAAACTCGTGCTTGCGCTACCATAGTCCCTGCATTGGCGACACCGACTCGCGTTACCGTAGTGCTGTCCTTCACTGTCACCAGCTCGTGTCTCCATGCTCCGTCGACAAGCATAACGGAAGTCATTCATAAGAAGTGATCACAGTGACCCATTGTAATAGTTGTAACGTATACTTCTCATGGACAAGCCTGCTCTGGCCAGCTCGTAAGTGCAAAGGAATTCCTTGATGTTAATCACGTCACGCGTCTGTGTAAAATTTGCCTTGATTTACAGAATTATTGAATCGAAATCCATGAACTCCCCCTCAAGATAAGACTAACATTCGCCCCAAGCTGACTGTTCAACCCTCTGTCCCCAGCTGCCTGATATCCGCCCCCTTCTCACGCTGCCTAGCCCGTGCCCGCCTGAAAGTTGTGTTTTCTACCTCTGTTCTGCCATTCTGTTTAGTGTGAAAGAAATACGGTCAATAGCTATTATCCCCAGACATTCTGTCTTCTTTAAGCTCTCTGACGCCAGTGGGCCCACTTTCGATCAATTCAGCATTTGGTAGAGCGATTTCCCTCTCCCCTTCGTATGTGGCGCTCATTTGCATTTTCAAGATTTTTTGACATCAATGTCCATGAACAGAAAACACGATTAGGTTTTTGTTTGGGAGCTTTCTAACGTCTGAGAGTACCAATATCTGCTTCAAAAAACTATGCCGGACGAACAAGATAGCAAAGTCAAACACTCAGAGACATTTCGAACAAAACAGCTATTTAATATGATCGAAGTTCGCATTGAAAAAAATGTCTTCAGACTAGGTATGACAAATCAAAATTAAAACCTCGACTAGTTCAATTGAAATAGCTAATAAAGAAAGCAGGAACTTCTGCCAGAAGTCGTTTTAATGAGAAATAATCTTACGCCTGTGGAACTTGACACTTCAACAAGAAGAAAAAGGAACAGGCAGTTCGTCGCAGAAGCCCGTATAGAATAGAAGCATTAAAAAAAGAAATAATTCACAGATGGAGAAACCTGACGTAAGAATATCTGGCGGGAAAAAAGTTGATGCGAAATAAATACACATGGCGAGCTAATTAATGTCACATGAGAGATTTATTTTTACATAAACAATATATTTGTCAAACTCCTTAGGAGTAAAGGAGATTCAAGAGTTGAAAATTAAAAATATCTTTTGATATCAAAAGTTTCAAAACAGAAAATAACAATCCATTTGCAAAAACGGAGACGTCTGATATTAGTTAACATAGGAAAACGAAGAATGCAAATTATGTTGTACGTTCTCACTGCACATGAGCTCAGAAAAAAATAGGAGGTTTAAAATCTCGGGACAATTTCAACATCCTAAGTTGATCAGAAAACAAACTGAAACACAGAAGAGATAAATTTCAAGATAAGTTGACTCGGTAAACTGTAGAAGTAACTTTGTCTATAATTTCAGCATCAGTCTCCACTAATAATTTAATCAAATCAATCCAATACTGATGTTCAAATCAGGTAATGATGAACTCATATACTTTTTTATGCTGATAAATTATTGCTTTTTTTTTATCCCATGCTCTAAGTCAAAAAACTCCAACAATCTTTATTGGGAAAACAATACTGGAAATACACAACCAGACCACGAATGTTGTTTGTTACTTCTCCCATAAATCCAAACAAATTACCAGTGGAAGACCTTGTAACGTACGGAAATTGGGCATACAGGCTATAACTATATGCTCCAAAATTTACTCCGTCATGTACTATCCGAGTTGAACGGATAGTAGAATGAGAGCAAAACCTAACTTCAAAAAGCTGCCACTCGATGAATATAATAGTACTTCACTATTGATAACAAACTAACTACAAAAAATGGTCAATAGGGCAAATCAATTAGTAAACATTTAAGGAAACATTTTTAAACTAATTATTGTGATAACAAAACCTATCCCAGAACACAAGAAAAGAAGTGCAACACAATGAGATCTAAATATATAATCTAACTTGACTATTCAGAATGGAAACATGAGCGATTATCTTAACGAGACTTACTCTATTCAAAAAAATGTTAACAATAAATGCGAAAAAAATTTTTTATGGGAATTGAAGCGCTTCTAATTTGCTTTTTAGTTGCCGGGCCAACACGCTTCAGCTGAATGACAGAAAGAGACAAACTCTTGAAGAAATGAAATGCTTTTCAACTATAAAAAATAAACCATCAATCCCTTCTAATTTAAGATAGAGTGAAAGAAGCCACGAATAATGAAACAACAGAAAATAATAAGGAGACAATTGTTAGAAAAAACGGGTATTAAAAGTGGGGCAGTTCTGGACATACTCTTCTATCTAAAAATCCAGTTCCTGAAATCTGAAACAGAACTAACCGAGGCAGTGCATTTGATTGACGACAAAAGGCCTTCTTTGCTGAAGGCAGAAGGAGATTTCAGGTCGTGAAATCTCCGACCGACATCATTTACCGACATCAGTTCCTCACATGCGCTTAGTTTGTAAATAATTCCTGGATAAAAGGCTGGCTCACGGACAGACGGCAGCGAGTCGTACTCAATGGAACATCCTCGAATTAAGGTAAAGTTTCAGGAGGCTGGACTAAAGGATCGTAGTTAGGTCAAGTTTACTTCCTAATATTCACAAACAATATCGATAACAACGTACTCATGAACATTATTGAATACGTAGATGATACCAAGCAATGAGGAAAAGGGCAAACCCAACTCGAGTGTGAGCAGATTTAATTCGACTTGATTTTTTTTTATTTTATTTTTTTCAGAAAAGTGGCAAAATAATTTCAAAGTCGACAACTGTAACGTTATGCACAATGGTCACCATAACCCTAAACACAAATATTTAATGTCCGTAATGTGCTGAACTCTCGTACAAATTAGACTGCTGGTGCTCAAAGCGTGTACGAGTTCAAAAATTCTCTCATCGTCCTCTCGCTGTCGATCAAAACGTGTACGTTTCCTATGTGGCTCAAATGAAGGCCCTCTCCTCTCGTTGCTTCAAAAAGTGAGTACATTTCTTGGAGAACGCAAGTGAAACCTTTCTCATAATGTTGGTGCTCAATATGGAATCGCGTCATATGGGGCGCAAGTGAAACCCCACATCTAATGTTCAGGCACAAAAATGATACACGTCCTTGAGGCACCCTTCTCAAACTCTTCGTTCTCAAAGATGGTACACGTCATAGGGTGAATCTGAAACCCTCTCCCAATGTTTGTGCCCGAAGATGGTACACGTCATAGGTTGGTAAGTGGAACCCCTCTCCTGATGTTGGTACCACAAGATTGTACGAGTCATATGGGAAGGCAGTTATACTGTAAACCCTTTTCTAATGTAAGAACCAACAGATGATACGCCTAATAAGAGCCGCAAGTGAAGCTTCCCTCCTCTTGCTCACTCCTCCAGCTTTTGCCCGAAAAAGTTCATCGCTTCACAATAGATGTACGTAAAGTTTACATTATCTTTCTGATGCGCAAAGAGTGTACAGTATGTAGCGCCTAACATGAGACTCACGTGATGCCCCACTCCTCAACTGGTGTCCAAACAGTGGCGGTTATTTATGGTCATTGAACACTTTGCAACAGAAAAGTCGGTTCGTTCGACGCAGCAAAAGTCCCTGTTCTTTGCGCCGCCATACAGTGATGCATACATCGTCGAGATTCAATTCGGGCCCCGCTTGTCGGTTCGTGACAGATCATATCGCAATGCGTCGGTAATTGAAACACCATCTCAGAGAGAAGTGAACATAAATATTTGTGCCTCCTAACGACAAATCAAGAGGATAAAATGTGGATTCTTGGTTTCCTGTGCCACAAATATTACTGTTCTAATTTCGTTCATTTAGAGACTTCAACGTTAAATCATGCATTCAATAACTACCATTAACTGAGCACGTTTGCTGTTCGGTTATATATCTTGTACCTAGAGTGATTGTATTGGTCGTAATAGTGCGATAGTGGTTGTTGGTTCCACTCCATGGCAAATAGGACGCTCGGGCTCTGACAGTGTCAGTGGTTTTGAGGGAAAATAATTTGACAGTCCTTTGGTGTGCCCGAGTGTTTTGTTGGAGAAACAACTCTACAAGACGTCATAAGGGATAAAATATGAATGCTAGATTCTAGAGACAAGTAATGTATCGAAATTCCAAGTACTAAATGCATCCAAGAAATTCATTTACCTTACATGTGTTTGAAAAATCAATCTCAATTCCTAAACTGTTCTGAGATGCATGCCCAAATCCGAGAAAAAAATACAAGTTCACATGCATTATTTGTGAACGATGAATAGTGCAATGGTAATGGTCATTTCAAAATAATAGTTACCTTAAATTTTTAGATTCATATTTGGATATATATCCGGCACAATATTCGGGAGGTCATTATTTCCGATTCGAAAACAGAGACGCAATAAGTCCCGAAGTCGTTTCTTCTAAAGTACCTACTGGAATGCCGTTGGCTATTTTTTGTTACTGTTTTATTAATTTAGAATATAAATTCAATAGCAGCTGATCTCTAATTGAATTTGTTACGTGTTTCTTCAGAGTAAGACCTAATATTACTTTTATACCTGGTTGCACTGCTGGTGAACATAAAGACTCGTGAAAAGGGTAACGAGTGTAGCACACATGTTTTCAAGTTATTTATATTCCAGGTTACCTTTAATACCTTAGCTACCACTGAGCATGAGGCCGTGATTAAAGTTACAAGACCTTCCTTAACAACAATCAAGTTTATTCGAATATATGTATTGTGTGTATTGCTTTAATTCAACACACTTACCTAGTTCATTGTCTCCCGGAAAAAAAAAAATCCATGTATGAACGTGAGGAAAAACCTTCTCGAGATAATAAGCAAAGGACACCGTCTGTGAGAACAAAGAAGATTGCGAACGAACAGTGTGATGAAATGTCAATATTGGAAATGATAGATGACTCTATGTTTTCCAAAATGCAAACTTTTTTATTTATTCAAACCAACCAATCACGGGCCTTTTAACATAACCATAATAGAGAGGCATCTACCGCTTTTTCAGACTTGAGTAGATGGAAATGGCAGGCAGATTCCAATATAAACGACAGGAAAAGAGATGCGTCTTGAGCTCATACAGGCGTAAGAAACTGGTCAGGACAGGCAGATCCCTGTATAAGCGACAGGAAAAGAGATGCGTCTTGAGCTCATACAGGCGTAAGAAACTGATCAGGACATTCAGATCCCAGTATAACGACAGGAAGAGAGATGCGTCATGAGCTCATTCAGGCGTTAGGAGTTGGTCAGGACAGGCAGCTCCCCATACATAAATGTCCTGACTGACCATCTCTTTGAGAACCTCATATCCACCAAATATTCTTCTTATGTTAAGATGACACAATATCTGACATCTCTTTTCTATTTCCACTAATTATGATTTAAATATCGTTAATAGCTTTTGTTACAAATTATTGTTACAATAAAGGCTGCTGAATAAACCTATTTACCTGGATTAGGATTTTCAGAAACATTATTTTGCAATTACATACAGACAGGTATTTTTTTGCGATATATTTCATATTGTAAACAACATCTTCGAACCAGATTGCTAGCGACGGTTGAGTGACGGGGCTTCTAATCAAAATCCCCACTTCCTGTCGCTGGTTTCACTTGCACCGAGAATTTTTTTCCATCTTTTCTGAGTAACTCATAAGCCGCGCGATGTGTTCGAAATTCTCACTGACCGTATAATTTGGCCCGTTTTCAATCCGGCCGCTAAAACAGCGTCCGAAACAAGTGTTCAATCTTAAACTCCTTCCTGGAGAGAGACCGTTGCTCAAGGCAGCAAAAAAAATGCACACTTCAACTCACGCATTGTGGCCAATTTAGTATTAGGGAAAGATTCTTCCATACTTGAAGGGTGATGAATTTAATTTTCGAAAAATGTGAGTTGATATCGGTGATGCATTGTACAAGCGTGTGCTTGTACTATGAGCTTAAACTATGAGCTCATAACCATGTGGTTTTCATATTGAATAAATGAATACATTCTCAACACTCAACAAGGGGAGTATGCCAGTTTTATTTTTTTAACAACACTTCTTCCTCAAATCTGCAGAGAGAATGAAATGAACGTCAAAAAGAAGTAGAAAACTTGTTCGTATGATTTTACCATTCCCCTTTGATTATGATCCATTTCAGACCATATTTTGACACTTATCTCCTAGTCCGTGAGATTCCAAGAGACCAAATGGATATGAACAAAAACTTCCCCGGAAATCATAATCAATTAAAAATAGATTTAAAACAAATCGTCGTTTAAATAAACGACTTGGTGCAATCGTACAACGGTACAAGAACACTGACAGAAATAAATCATTCATGGACAATAAAGTGTTCACTCTACATCAACATTTTTTGAGGTGAATTTTATAGTGACGTTTATTTAGAGTTAAAAAGTTTTACAATTAGTTTGCTTTGTTTCGTCACGCTCGTTTCGTCTCCCTCAGTGAACGATACTAAGATTCACTTACGCACTTTTGAAACTACGTACATCTGAAACTGAAACCACTGATGCACACTACAGCCCCGTGTATTGACGCCATTTGGTTCTGTGTACAGCTGCTGTTGTTGGCCATCGCAGCTGTAATGGTGACACATGCTCTAGTCGCGGCGTACTTCCTAAATCCACCATTGGGACAAATGTTGCAGTCGTGCAGCCATTACTGTTACAACAGTAATTCATTACATAGTGGGCAGCCGAAAAAGCGGGCTGAATGGTTGTGCAGCATGTTTGGGTACTATTGACGGTGGACGGGGTGAGCTGACACGGGTGTTAAGAAGCATGACTCAGTACTACCTCTACAAGGGAGGGAAGAAGGTAATGGATCACACTTGCTGCGACCACTATCACCGTCTCTGTTTTTCTGCTGTGAAGGATCATAATCGGTCTCTTGGCACCTCCATTTCCGTAATCAGTGAAAGATTGAACACGATCATCTTTGATATATATATGT